>BQNB010075321.1:0-31508 GCA_026074375.1 Tanacetum coccineum
GTGCCCTGCTTCTGTTTATATGGTCATTAAGGAGCAACTGCATTCTTTACTGAAAACCCTGCAGCTTCGGAGAGGTATTTTGTGACAAAATTGACGTTACTTAGGCTATGTATTCATATTCTTTTCTTGCTTGTATAATTTTTAACCTTACCTTTTCGCATTTTTCAAGTATTATAAACTTAGTGTCTTGCCCATGGTTGGGTGATAGGAAAAAACGGCTGACTTTGGTATTTTCAGGCTGACTTAATCACGTTTTGTCCAATGTTGTAACTTTTTAATAGAAAATTAACGTGTCAGCTATGGTTTTTTATAAATGTATTGTTGCAATAATAATCCCTTTTCCTTAGAAGTTGGGCGACCTTGAATTCTTCTTTTAGCCAATTTTTTTTGGATTTGACCTGTTTGATACATTAGAGATAAAACTTCACCTGTATCAACCCATTTATAACTAAAGGGGTTGAAATTTCCACTTCTAAACTGTTTATTGTTAACCAACTGTTTGAAATGTTCTTTCGTTAAAAGATTACTGAACACACATAACCATGATTATCTTCTTTGTAGGAGCTGAGTTCTATTTTGACCGAAACGAGAACGGCTCATATCGTGTCAAGATCTCTGCGAAGGCTACAAAAATAATGGCAGAGTCGAGAAGACCTTTAGAGCAGCTCATGAATGGAAGAACCATAAATGATGCTAGGCTCACTCCTTCAGTTTTACAACTAATCTTTTCTCGGGACGGATTTTCTCTTCAGAAGTCTATTCAACGTGAAACCGGGACATTTTTTCTTTTTGACCGCCATAACCATAGCTTTAGAGTCTTTGGTCCCTTGTATAAGCTCGATTTTGCTCAGAAGAGGCTAGTTCAGGCTCTTGTGACCCTACATGATACCAAACAGCTTGATGTTTGTCTTAGAGGACCTTCTTTGCCACCCGATGTAATGAAGAAAGTGGTTGAAAAGTTTGGGCCTGACCTTCACGGGCTTAAGGAAAGGTTTCCTGGATCTGATTTCTCTCTAAACACCCGATACCACACCATCTCCATTCGTGGAAGTAAAGAACTGAAACAAAACGTTGAAGAAATAGTACAAGAAGTTGGTAAAACAACAAGTTCTATTCCTAGTCAAACGGTCAAAAGTCAAACACCCATATGTCCCATATGTCTCTGTGAGGTTGAAAATGGTTACCGTCTGGAAAGCTGTAACCATGAGTTTTGTAGAGGCTGTTTAGTCGAACAATGTGAATCTGCAATAAAGAGCCCCGGGAACAGTTTTCCGGTTAAGTGTATGCATGAGGGTTGTGAGGCCAAAATCTTAGTGGTTGACCTCAGGTCACTTTTACTAACAGAAAAGATGGATGAACTTTTCCGAGCTTCTTTAGGGTCGTTTGTGGAAACTAGCTGCGGGAAATACCGGTTTTGCCCTTCACCAGACTGCCCTTCAGTGTATCAAGTGGCACAAGGTGAAGATCCGGGGAGACCGTTCGCTTGTGGGGCGTGTTCTGTGGAGACTTGTACTAGATGTCACCTGGAAAACCATCCATTCTTGTCTTGTGAAATGTACAAGGAGTTTAAGCGGGATCCAGATCTGTCTTTGAAGGAGTGGATGATGGATAAAGATGTGAAACACTGCCCTGTTTGTAGGTTCACTATAGAGAAGATTGATGGGTGCAACCATATTGAGTGCAGGTGTGGGGTACATATCTGCTGGGTGTGTGTTGATCATTTTAAGACCAGTGAAGAGTGTTATACCCATTTGAGGTCAGTTCATGAAGCAATTGTTTAACGGTAGGCTTTAGTGCATATTAGGGTGTGCATATACAAACGCTTGTAAATACAGTCATTCTTAGAGCAGCCTTTAATGCAACGGTCTTATGCGTGGTATTATTGACAAGTATTTTACAATTCTTTCTTCATTCAATTTATGACTACAATTGGAACTTTGAGTCTGGGTATAGGTTAGAACGGGGATGCCAAAAAAGATGGCTACTTGCATCCTTCATTGAAGTTGATGGTTTGCAAAAATCTATATATAGTTCTTATAAGAGAATAATGAGTATAAATGCTTGCAGTCAACCCAGCCAACCCGTTCTTTCCTATACTCGGACTAAAAATTCCAATAAAACCTGTTCAGCATCATGCATCTCATTATATTATAAATATACACATTTGTCGACTAAAACGAAGTCGTTTTGACTTCGGGCCTAAATTGCTACAGTAATGGGCTCCCATTTTGGACCAGCCCGATTTTGGTTTTTTTTTTTTTTTTAATTTTATTTGTATGCACAAAGTAGGAGGAAAAAAATATTACAAAAGTTCCGATTTATTCAGATAAAAAAAATACCCGCGGAAACATCTTCGATACCTTAAAACCCATTATATTAAAAAAAACACATATAGCAAAAAAAAAACAACACTTTAAACATGAGGCCCAACACACAAGCCATATAAAAAAATTATTACTAAAAATATACACATTTATCGACAAACTAGCCTAAAATTCGCATAAAATGTGGCCCAAAGTAAAAAAAAAAGCTAGCCCAATATAAATATACACATTCACTGTGAAAAACGAAGTCGTTTTGACTTCGGGCCAACTGATACAGTAACGGGCTCCCATTTTTGGGCCAGCCCGATTTTAGTTTTTTTTTTTTAAGTTTTTTGTTTTTGTTTTTTTTTATTTAAATTTGGATGCACAAAGTAAGAGGGAAAAAAATATTACAAAAGTTCTGATTTATTCAGATAAAAAAAATACCCGCGAAAACATCTTCGATACCTAATAACTTTAAAAGGAAATATCCAGGAAAAAATTTGCCAAAAAAAACCAAAAAATAGCCTAAAATCTGGCCCAAAAAAAAAAATACAAAACGGACCCTCACCGTTTAAGTATTTACGATTTTCTTACACAAAAAATCCCGTAAAAAAATTTACAAAACCGTCAAAAAAAAAGAAAATATTCGGGAAAATATTAGCCCGTCCCAACGCAAAATTTTTTTCCCCGAATCATACAAAAAAAGAAAATATTAAAAATTAGCCCCGCATAACGCATCGGCAAAAACAAAAACCCCTCGAAACGTAAAAAAAAATTATTCGGGAAAAAATTAGCCCCGCCGCAACGCGCGAGTTCATTTGCTTGTTGACAACATTTGTGATCAGCCAAATGAAATAGATTTGCAATTCTCATTTAAAAATAAACAACCTTTTGGCATTTATAAATTATTTTATCTCGTGGAGTATTTGAAATTCACTATATTTGTATAGATTCCACAAATCTTTAGTCATATGAAATAAAGATTGAAATATCTTTAAAATACATAGGTTTGCAACTTACCTATATCAACCTCATAGTACAAGTAAAACTGCAGAATGTACAAATTGAGAATGCAGGAAGTGGTAGAACTATTAAAAAACGAAAGTCGAGGATAATGAAGACCGCGACACGTGCTCCCTCTTTACTCGAATACTACTGTTCACTCCCGCCGGTCAACCGCCGTCGGACCACCGGTCAACGGTGGTCAACGACGGTGGTCAACAACGGTCAACACCGCCGGTGGCCCGGGTCAGGGTATGGGCCGGGTCGAGTCGGGAGTTGGGCCGGGTCTGGTCGGGTCATGGGCCGGGTCAGGTCGGGTCGTGGGTCGGGTCGGGTCGTGAGGAAATAAATCCCTCACCCATGTTTCGAACTTGGGACCTCAGCTATAGAAGCATATGGCTCTAGCCGGTGGGCTAGAGCATAGCTTTAATTATATAATGCAAAATTTTATATAAGACCCTATTTTAACTTGGTTTGGGTTATTTATAACTAAAGGTTCAAACAGGGACGAAAAAGGTTCAAAATAAAAAGGTTTAAATATAAAAGGCCGGTACCGTTGGACTCGTTTTTTCGTGCTCTTTCCAATGGTGTGATCGAGGAATTTTCACGACTTCGTTTCGACCTCGATAAATGTGAAAACGTCGTCGAAAGTCACCCGAAAATTACCGTTTTTGCTTCGTTTTCAATCCTTTTTACCTGTAAGACATAAAAACACAATACAAACATATTTGCAACATAATTATCTATATTTTAGTGTTTTTAGTCTTTTTATGGTGTTTTACGGGGTACAAAATATGTATATTTTAGCCAATATCAAGGTACAAGGCCTTTAATGATCGTACCATTGACTATGACAAACTTGAACATAAGTTAAAATGAAGCTCTAGGACTATTAGCTCAAAAAGAAATTAACATAAAAGAAGGTTTAAAAGTGAAAGCCTACGAAATTTCTGTTGTAAAAGAGAAACACGATGAGTTAGTCAAATAGAGTCTTTTAACAAAGTCACATTATGAAGGTCTTGTCAAAGAGAAAACAAAGGTCATAATGGATTTGAAGCTGAAGGAAGAAAAAGATATTGACAAAATGATTTCAATGGAAAACCAATTAAAGTTTTTAAATGAAATTATTTACAAAACAAGTCAATCAATCCAAACCATTCATATGTTAGCACCCAAATGCCCTACATTTAATGGAAGACCTACCTTGGCCAATCCAATATACCTCAAAAGGCACAAAAAGAGATAACATGTTTGTATGTGATCCTGCATGACCAATCTGATCCTGCAAACAGACTCGTCCTCGATAGGGAAGAGACTCTGACTCTTGATAACGAGAGTCGATCAAAATTGAATAAAGACTTAGTGAAACTTTTTGACTACACAAAGTTAAATAGTCTTTATGAAATTTTTAAACCCCCCGACTCAGAATTATGAAATTCAGTTCGTCCAGGCAAATGAAATAAGAAAGAAAATGTAGAGAAAATCATTTATGAAAACAAAACCAAATATTTTCAAAAACATAGATTTCCTTTATAGTGTATAATACAATAAGCAAAGTAAGACAAGCATATAATGTCATGACGTAACTAACATTAATCATCTAAAATAGTAAATGTCAATCACAGGAAGTGGGTAAACATTCAAACGACCTTTTTCATTCCTTCGTACACCTAACCTCTAGCGCAGATATGGAATCCTAGTTAGACAATGTTTGATGCACCTTGCCCTTAAGACTAGAATGATAGTTTGCATATGTTCATTGAAACTTAAGCAAGAGATGCCATGCAGATTTAAAGTTCGTTGAATTCTCTGGAAGATGAACTTGATGTGACTTGCAAATCTGATTAGGCATGGATTTTTTCTAACATGTATGATCTGCTTTGGAAAGAATGTGTGTCTAAAGATGTTATGTGTCTTATTTGCAATTTTATCTGTTTAGATGAGATCATGATCATTAACAATGCTTATATCTTCATAAAAAGTGAGGGAATGTGACTGTTTTGCACAAATTCTTACTGAACAAACTGAATTTATAAAGTAAAGAGATTACACTGAGCGCTTTTACGGAGTTTTGCTAAAATTAGAAAAAAAAACACTCCAATTTCTTTGAAATCGCCTTTAAGGAAATGTCATGAATAACTGTAAAATGACACAGTTGCAAGGAGAAAAAGGCTACGACAAATGTTTTTCGAAAAGAACTTGTGAAAATTTTTGAAATACAAGATTTGAAAGCTCAACTGCAAGACAAGAACATTGCAATAAGTGAGTTAAAGAAACTCATTGAAAAATGCAAAGGAAAATCTGTGGACACTAAGTTTGATAAACCATCTGTTGTTCGACAACCAAATGCTTAAAGGATTCCAAAACCATCAGTTTTAGGAAAACCGGCTCCTTTTTCAGACTCTCTTGAAAGACAATATTTTGCAAAGAAAAAGTCGGTTTTAAAAACTAATGAGTCAGAGGGTTTATCAAAAACAGTCACTCCACAGAATTTGCCTCACACAGCAACGTAAGCTGTAAGAAACACAAATGTGATTAAACCAGGTATGTATTGAATTGAAAGTAGTACCACACAAACTAGAGCACCACAGTTGAATCAGACTTCTAGGAATACTAATCCTCGCGTATCTACATCTACAGGAGTAACTCACAAAACTAATGTTAGCAGACCACAACCTAGGAGCAATCAAATGAAAGATAAGGTCGTGCCAAACACTAGTCATGTGAAGTTTAAGAAGACTGAAGTAGAAGAACACCCTAGGATTTCTAGTATTTCTAATCAAACAAAGTCTGTAACTGCGTGTAATGACAGTTTCAATTCCAGAACTTCGAATGTTAATGTTATTTGTGCTACTTGTGATCTCTGTTGTGCAATTTTGTTGAAAAATACTTGGGTGCCGTTCGTTTTGGAAATGATCAATTTGCTCCAATTCTTGGTTATGGAGATTTGATTCAAGGAAATTTCATGATCCAAAGGTTGTACTAGCGTCTCGAAGGTAACTCAATCATAATCTTGTTTCTCGGTTGGTCAATCTGTGATGCGGTATTTGAACGGTGTTGCATTTGGAAATCTACGGTGTTTTGTTAGAGATATTCAGGGGAAAACGAACTTACTAACGGTAATCGTGGTAATTATCTCTAGTCAATTTCTCTTTAGAAAACAACTTTATCAATCTCCAACTCTGTATTATGGCTAAAGCAATCCACATCTCAATGCGTGGTTATGGCATCGAAGACTTTTTTTATTCTCAACGTTGGACTACATCAGCTTGCTTTCAAAGAAAGATGTTTGTTGATTGGTTTACCAAAAAACTGACGTATGTCATGGGAGATCAACTATGTGTCCTCTTGTGAAGTGAGTGTTAAGCAGAAAACAAAGTTCATTCAAGTACAAGACTGTTCCAAGTTCAAAAGGAGCGTTAAATTTGCTTTCATATGGACTTTTGTGGTCCAATGTGGGTTGCAAGCATAAATGGGTAAGAAAATATAATTTCAGGTTAATGTCGCGACTGACTCCAGATACTCACTTGGACTCTTTGTGTCTACGTTCCAGGATGGAATCAACAGAAGTTTAAAAAGACTTTTCACGTGATCCAAAGAAATCTGCAAGCCCAGTATTTTCTTGTTCGCAAGTTGACAGAGGCACTAGTTTTTAATAAGACACATTAATGCATTCTGTAAAGAAGAAGGAATTTGTAGCATCAACTTCTACTCCTCGAACACCTGAGCATAACGGCCAGTTGTCGAAAAGACCGAAGACCGCAATCTCGTTGAGGCTGCTTTTCGAACAATGCTTTTGGCTTCAAAATTCCTTTATTTTTTGTGGCTGAAGCAATTGCGGAACCGCATGCTGTAATAGCAAAAAGATCAATCATTCATGTCCCAAATTCATGAGGAATAACGGCATATCACATCATTTAATGACAGAGGAAAACCCTCAATCACAACACTTGTCCATCTTTGGTTGCATTGTTACTTAACAAGAGATGGTGAAAATTTAGATAAGATGAAAGAAAAGGGGTCTCTGTGGATTTTGATGGGACTACTCACTCAGTCAAAGGGTATCGTTGTTCTACTACAAGAGAACAAGGTTGACTAATTGAATCCATCCATTCAGATTTGATGAGATCAAAGAGATGTCGAGACGTCTGTTGATAATGACACTTCAAGTCCTCGTTCCCCAACGACAAAATGGGTGTCTCAGGATTATGACGCAACCCTGACCCCGCACCAGGAACTACAAAATGTTTCTCCTTCAGCAGATACAACAGTCCATCACAACAGTGAGTAGTTGGATCTTCCTTTTCGAGTCCTTTGTCGATTCGAGTATTTTACATGATGGTACTTCTAGTGGTCACATAGTCGTTCTTCTACTACTTACGATAAATACTGCTCCACTAGGACACACACCTTCACTGACATATTTCACTGCTACATCAGATACCATGTTTGAGTTATGCATTCGACTTTGTTTTTGAGTTCTAGTATGGGGTTTTTTTTTTTGTAGTCTTGGTCTATGAAACATTGATGTCAATGTTTGATTTTACCCGTTGTTTGTTCTCACGTTACCCGTTTTCCACCCAAATTTTCAAAAATAGATGAAAAAATTTTATAAAAAATTTTCAAAATAAAATAGTGTTTTTGTCACAATTTTGACTTCTTGCTGGGTAAGAATAAGAGTAAATTTTTGAGCTCGAATCGAGCGTGTTGAGCTCTAGCCTTGTTCTGTTTAACTTTTAAGCTAAGCGTTCAGCTAATTTGCGAAAGAAGCGAAATAATGTAGAGTTAAGTATGAGTAGGATGTTTAACAAGGATTATCTTGGTAATCTTAAGAGCTCCTGTATGTAACTTGTTGCTTTTTCTCCCTATAAGCTTTAACGGATTTAATACTTCGTGGCTGTTTTTGGAAGGAATTAAACTTTAATCAACGCAATTTTTTATTGTATATATAGCAAAAAAATTTAGTCTTATTTCGAAATTTATACTTGAAGATTTTTCAAAAAGAAAAAAGTACTTTTTATTTATTTTGATAATATATATATTTATTAGAAAATATATGATGATAAAAAAATATTAAATAATAAAGCTTTTGGCGGTGATAAAAAGTTTACTGCCTCTTGCCGGTCTCACAACAGATGGGGTTGTCTTTTTAAAGAAAGCCTTTATAGTAAAAAATAAATGTCGAGACTGATAAAGTTTGTGCATTCTTGCGGGCTCACTTTCGGATGTTGCAGACTCTAAAAGTCGAGGGTTACAATTGCATTAGATGTCTGAATAGGTTTTAAATTAAATTAAATAATTGACTTCTTTTTGTTTTAAGTTCAAATATGTGCTTTTGCACTTTGACTATTCTATTTTTATAAGCTATGTATTCGGTGAAAACTAAGAGTTTTTGACTAAGTTCCGTGAGTCTCGTTCTAGTCTCTGTACGGTGCAAAAGTTCTGGTCACTTAGCCGTAAGGTTGGGATGTGCCGCAGACGAAAATCGATAGATCATGGGGATGATCTGCCTTCAACTCATTATCTATGGTGGAAACACGTTAAAGCATAGTATATTGCAAAATGTTTGATCCATGGTGAGTTCAGTATAGCACACTCACTTAGATATAATGACTGTCGTTGGGAGTAAAAAGTTACAAGTTGCAAATATGAGTAGGTTTAGCATCTTATACTGATTTTAGCTGTGATTTCATTTTTAAGCTTGGTTTGGATAAGTGAAAAGTCACTGGGGACAATGAATTTCATCGCTTTTTTTGGGGCATTTCGGAATTCGGAATGATCTTGTTCTATGATCCCTAACAGTTATGGAAATAACAAAAGTCGAAACAATCTCAATTATATTATTAATATATAAAAAAAATGAATGAAAAAGTTTTAGAAAAATGGGAAAATAGGGGTGTTTTATAACTTGTGATTTCTTAATTTTCTCCACGAAGGTCTTTGTACTGTCAAAGATATTTTTGGTGTTTTGAGGAATGTTGGAAGTTTTGAGGTATTTGGTTATAGAGCATATAATATTGCGTGAGGACACGCAATCGCTTAGTTTGGGGAATTTTGATATGTGTGAAAACACATATCCGTTTTATATCAAAAATGGCCCTAAAAAGACAAAATTGTGCTTTAAATGCTTGAATATTGCTTGTTTTGTCTTTGTGATTGTGTAGGTACGGATAATGCAAAAATCTTAAGAAAACGGTCAAAACCGGACAATCACGGACACGGGAACGGAATTAAGTGTGCAAGAGCCTGGAGAATGCTATCAATGGTCAACCAAAGTCAACTCATGGTCAACAAAAGTCAACCACAAAAAGACAAAACCCAAAAAAATTCCCAAATCAGTCCCTCAAAGTTAACCAAATTGCAAAAAGAGTCCTTAAACCCTAACGGTGTTAACTCTTATAATTATAAGAGTTAACACCCGTTGATCCCTTATAACAAATCCAATAAGCCCGACCCCAAACACATACCGTGGCCTATTCCTTTTATAAATAAGCCCAAAGTCAACCTTTTTTACCCCGGGTCAAAATAACACAAACGTACCCTTTTATAAAAAAATCACACGGGAAAAGAAGTTGTTACTGTTCACCCATCGTCCCCGTTTTACCTCAAGTTAAATCAAAGGGGTAATTCAAATTGGCTACGTGGCTTTACAATTCAACTGAAACCCTCTACCTTGGCAAAGTTATACATCACCAAACGCTCTCATTGGCCAATTCCCAAAAGGGAATGACACGCGTGGATTGAAGAAAACACACGGGGAAAAGGAAATTTGCACTAAAACATATAGAAAAGAAGCACAAAGGCCTTTGACACACGGATTGCCACGTTGATAATCCGTGTGATCAAAATCTAATCCAATGGTAGATATTGAGCACCAAATGATTGAAGGAATAAAGAGCCAGGATTGATGGGATCGTGTAACAAACTTTGGACCTAAAAGCATCTTTTCTGGTGGAATATAATAAGGACTCCCGAACCTTAAACACAAGACATCCTTTTTCTCTTCTTTCCAGAAATTTTTGTAGTTTTAATAAGCTCATTTGTAATTTTTAGTTAAAAATGTTATTTTCATTTAAGCTTTTGTAATTCGTTTTCCTAAGCATTGTAATCTCTCTTAGTTATTAATAAAATCAAATTTTAAAGTTTTATAAGCTTTTTTCTCTTATAATCTCTTAATCCTCTTCAAATGTTATGTTATTATTTCATAAGCTCACAACAAGCCCTCATAAGCTCTTACAAGTCTCTAAGCTTGTAATTGAGCTATAATAAGTTTTAACATACTTAAACTCTAAAACCAGCTTAAGTACCTTTGCTTAATTGGACTTGGAGCTTTTGGATGATGAACTAGAAAGGGAAGAGTTCATAGGACTTATACTGGCTTATTAACAATAAGCCAGAGCTTGTAGATTGCTCATTTAAGCTTATTAATGCCTTTGTTTAGCTAAGGCAGAGGTAAATTCTCTTTTAATTTCAAGTAATTTAGCTTAAATCTTGCATCTGCTAATTTTCAGCTTAATACTTGCTTATTTGTGCTTTTATCTATCCTAGTATGCTCATTAGTTATGTTTGATCATCTGTTTTCAGTTTATGAAGCTTAGATCTTAGTCTTGTTTAATTTATCTTAAAAATCATTAAAAAATCCAAAATATAGTAATTTAGCTTATAGCTTATTAAACTGATATTTTTTGCTTATGTTTTGCTTTTTAGGTTGGACATAAGTGTTTTTATATATGGTTGGTAGATATTGATCATTAAATCTCTTAGCATAAGCTAAAATGAACTTTCTATGTAATTAAGGGAGTGTTTTGCAGAGAAGTACTAACTACAATGTATAGTTAATGCTAGAGGCCTTTTGGCTTTTAATTTGTGGATTTAATCTTTGATTGTAGTTTGTTTAAGTAAGTTTAATAAGCTAGTTTAGTTTAATTGCGTTTTATAGGGTTTAGATTATATTTATTCAATCTGGTCAAGTCCTAAATAATAGTGATCTTAATGCTTAAATCATTGCTAGTAAAATTGTAATTGTGTTTTAAGTTTTACAATATGTTAGAATTTAGAACTTTAGGTCTTGCATATGTAGCGAGTTTTAGTGTAGTTCATTAGCATTTGTCAAGTGCATCAATAGCATAAGCTGAAAACTGTCCTTTTCATAATCAAAATTCAGTAGGTAATCTAGTAATTAGGATTTGATTTTTGGATTTTAAGTAGATTAGAGGTGATAGTTTATCTGTTTAAAAATAGATTTCATTAAAAAGCTCTTTTAGTAAATTGTTTTTAAGCTCAAAGTTGAGCTTTTGTTCATTTAAGTTTTCAAGACCAAAAGTCAGTTTTCATTACTTGATAAGTCTGTATTCACAAGCTCTTTTTTAATAAGCTCTTTTTGCTTTTTGCTCTTTTTGAAAGCATGTTCTAGTCGAGTTTTTTAAGCCAAGTTTTTAGAAAACCAAGTTTCTTCAATTCAGATAAGGTTGAGTCAAGAATCTGTCGTGTTGGAACATCCAACCCATTGTAGAACAAAATTACCTCCTACATCTCAGTCAAATAGTGTTGAGGACACTTCATCAAGAGTTCTTTAAAGCTCTCCCATGCTTAATAAAGGGTTTCATCTGGCTCTTGTTGAAAGTTGTTGATTTCCTCCATTTTCTTCGCAGTTCGACCATGTGGGCAATATTTGTTCAAAAACTTAGTCTTGAGATCTTCCCAAGTTTTGATTGAACCAGTTGGTTCATTTCTTAGCCAACGACTTGCGGCTCTAGTTAAGGATATAGGGAAGACTCGGAGCATTAGTTGATCCTTAGTGATGTTAGGAACATGGAATAAGTCAACTATTTCAAGAACTTTCTTAATGTGTTCATTTGCATCTTCATTATCTGAACCGCTAAATGTGTTTTCTCGAAGCTCCTTAAGAAAATAGCCTTTCAGTTCAAATTGATCTTTGTTATAAATTTTAGGTCTAGCGACTCCCGATCCATAGTCCGTTCGGGTATTGCTCATGTATTGCTCCATTATTTCCGCCATTGCTTCCGCTTCTTCTTCCTTCGAGTATTCTTGGTCAGAAAGTGTCTCCTTGATGATCGAAATTCTTGTTCAGGTTCTTTGTAAGGTGTAAATAGTTCGTTCGTAGAACTCCTTGTCATGCACTACCAGTAACAAGGGATAAACAATTAGTAGGATTTGCTCTGAAGGATAGAAAAAAATTTTAGCACGAAAATCAAATATAGAAAACTTTGAATCTGCTTCTGTTCCAAAAGATCGATACGCCGTATCCAATGGAAGTGGATACGCCGTATTAATCTGTTGGGATGAATACGCTGTATTGGACAAAAAGTTAGATACGCCGTATCCGATGGAAGTGAATACGCCGTATTCAGCTATCGACCAGAACAGCGTATTTAAGAAAAACAATTAAATACGCAATCAATTAAACACACAAATATACAAGCAAACAGATAAAGACAAATATACAAAATTTACAGAATATACAAGAATATACACTAATCTAAATTATACTACTCCTAAGGGTTAGATCTAATCTAATATTAAAAACCAAAATATCAAATAAAAATCAAGATTAATTTTCACTCCCCGGCAACGACGCCAAAAATTTGATGTGACGTTGTGTGGTGTATATTTTATTGATTCATGTTTTAAATTTATATTTTGCTGACTAAACCAAAAACAACACTTTAATGGGCAGTGTACCCGATTGGTAGTAGTTTTGTGGTAAGTAGGGTGTCAAACACTAGAAGCGAGGTTAAATCTATCAATTTAATTAATATCTTGGTAATCTAATCTATGTTAATTTTCTATTCTATTCTAAACCTATGTCAGTCCTAATTCCTAATTCTAACGGGAAAAGGGGGTTTTCAGCCTGAGAGACTGGCACGGTTTGGTTGGTGACTACAATCAATTCAAGGCACTTTTAACCATGCAAGCTAATAAACAAAAGATAAAAGAGCGGTCAATCTAAATATAAGAAAACCGTATTAACCATTATTAATCTGATTAGAAAGTTGGTTTGTTTATTAAGTGCAATGATTTCTTCTCTCGAGGTGGCATATCATTCTTAAGACTTAGGCGTTACATCATCCTAAGACCTAGACACATTAATTCTGTCATAATTAAAGCATCCGCATAAAGCATCCTTATTTGTTGATTATAATCTATCTTAGGGATTAAAGCAATGGTGATCTTGTTAAACCCTAACTCATAGAGACTTTACCCACTTATCGCTTAATGGCAATTTATACACTAGTATTCCACTTGTCTAACTATCCAATGGAATCAAAACGTTACTTGTTGAATTATCTAGGTCACCTTCTAGTCAACAAGATCAATAAACTATTGGCTATATCCAATTAACTAGTTAAACCCGAAGCGTATCCTAGACACAGACTTAGAAGGACAATATTTGTGTAACTATGATTCTAGATGTATAAACTACTATATAAAGAGCTATCCCAGACTCTAGATCTACTTGGTCCGTGTCACTAGATCCAGTTGAATGATAGGTCGCATACAAAAGCGCGTAAACAAGTATAAATTGTTAAACATAAACAAGCATACAACGATAAATCAAGAAATCAGGATAAACAAATACCAAACATTCAGATCTTCATAATAATGGCTAATACTCGAAGGTATTAGCCTTTAAATGTCATAATAAATACCAAAGCAATTATTTAGCCAAGGTAAACTAACCGAGTTAATGAATGATACCAAAACTGAACGATTACTAAAGTATATGGAATTGAACGTTGTCTCCTATGGAATTGATAACGTTGCTCGACCTCTTCTGCTCTTTTTCTCCTCTGAAAATTAACTTTTATGGTTTAGGTATTGAGCAAGAATAAAAATTAGCACACTGAAAACGCGTTTTTGAGTTTTAAATGTTTTCCTCCCTTTTGTTTGTGGTTTTTTTTTGGGGTTTTGGTTTTGTTTTTCTTTGCAGAAACAAGAGCTCCGTCAACAACAAAAAGTTGGATCTTCTTTTCCGCTCATTTGTACAATAAATTTTTCAATGCAGGTACTTTAAGTGTCAACAAGTCTTCTTCTCCCACTAATAATTTTGCTCAACAAGACACATAAACTTCAACGAATATTCACCCTACAACAGAACCAATCACTCCATCTACAACTGTCACTACTAAGGAAAACAATGATAATCAAGCAGCAGATACACAGTTCCAACAAGATGAATTTATCAATCCTTCTGTACACCGGTACGAGAAGTTTACGAGTCTTCCTCACGCAATATTGATAATTCAAATATGCATATGAAAAAATAGAAATGGAGAATGGTTTGTAAGAGGGTAGGTGAGAGTGGTGCCTTCTATTAACCACACATTTTCCGAATACCGATGGGACCAAAGAGCAACACCCCCAAGAACAAGTTCCCTGGCAATCCATCCAAGCCAGTGCAAACAAGACGAAAAAATAACAACAGACCATTAAATTGTATGTTCGCGCTTCACTTGAAATGATACAGCTGAACCGAAAAACATTACAGGAACAATTGGTTGATTATGTATGGATCGAGGCAAAGCATAAGAGCTTCATCAGTTGACAAACTACAAGTCTGGGGATCTCGTTGACCAACCCCTTAGGCAAGACTTGTATCAAGATAAAGTGGTTATGGAAAAAAAATGATGAAGATCAAACTGTAATTCGCAATAAGGCACGACTTGTAGCTAAGGGATATGCCAGGAAAGGGTATTGATTTTGAGTGAATCATTTGCACGCAGTTGCTCGCAATTGAAGCTTTCAGATTTTTGTTTGCATAATCCTGCACACAAGTCTTTTCCAATCTATCAGATAGACGTGAAAATGGCCTTTCTTAATGGTCTACTAAAGGAGGAGGTTGATGTTGCACAACCAGATGGGTTCGTTGATCCTGATCATCAAAAAAAAGTCTACCATCTAAGGAAAGCTCTATATGGATAGAAGCAAGATCCGAGAGTCTGGTATGATAAACTCTCAAATTTCCCGATGTCCAAAGGTTTTACTAAAGTTACCATTGACCTACTCTATTCACGATAAGATACGGGGAGGATATTCTACTTGTGCAAATTTACGTCGATGACATTATTTTCGGGTCTACAAACCCAAAATTTTCTAAAAGATTTGAAAAATTAATGCACAGTAAATTTGAGATGTCCTTAATGGGGGAAATGAAATTTTCAGATCCACCAATCTCCATGAGGTATCTTTATCAATATGGCCAAGTACACTTTAGAAATAATTAAAAAACATGGTATGGATAAAGGTGAAAGCATTGGTACACCAATGGCTACTAAACCTAAACTAGATGCAGACTTGAGTGGAAAACTCGTAGACCAAACAGACTACCATAGTAAAATCGGGTCACTCATGTATCTGACATCTAGTAGACTAGACATACTGCAAGCAGTATGTTATTGTGCACGTTATCAAGCAAGACAGACTAAAAAACACCTCAAAGAGGTTAAAAGGATCTTTCAATACTTAAGGGGTACCTTTAACATGGGACTCTGGTATCTAAAGGATTCTGGCTTTGAACTAACAGCATTATTAGAATGTCGACAATGCCGATGTCTTATACACGCAAAAGCACTTCTAGAGCACTACATTTCTAGGTGATAAAGTTAGTCATAGTGGATGTTCAAAGAAGTAGGACTTTGCACATCAAATGACATCATCAGAAGCTGAGTACATGGTGTTATATCAAGTTGTGTCAAGTAATTGGATGAGGACATAACTAATGGATAATGGCTTCAACTACAAACAAAATAACCATTGTATTGCACTCTCGTCAGTCCAAGAAGCAATCTCAAGCAAGCCGTGCAGCAGCACTCTACCAAGCACCGTCCATACTCGATATCACTTTATCAAGGAATAGGTTGAAAATGGTATAATTGAGATGTTTGACTCCATAGAACTGGAGGTTCTGGCAAATGAATCTGCTTGATATACTCTTCAAACATCGACTTGTAAATATTTTTTAGAAAAACAAAATACAAAAATATAAAACCTATATACAAAAATATAAAATTTCAACAGAAAAATACAAGAATACAGAAAAATAGAAAATTTCCAAAAGAAATCTTCTCGACATGATCTCTTAAATTGATAACATTTAACTACCTAGAAATTTCAATTAATTATTGACACTGGTTGTGTAAATGAATTTTGAGCAAAGAGTTTCAAATGGCTTTCAAAACATGTACAATTCTATTTTCTTTATGAGTTGTAATCACTCTCAGATTGCAACTCGGACCCGAATGAAAAAGGAGAGTGTACGTGTCAGTGCGCTTATCCTTAGCATTAGATTAGAAGTCTTCTAACATGATGTTTTTCAAAATGTTAAACACAATTTTTCAAGAATTTCTTAATGACAATTCAAAATCTTTCAGAATTATGTGTTCAACACTCCATCCCTCATAAAGTTTTACAAGACAATTCTTCTACATTTGGTGTCATTTTCAAAATGAGTCAATGTTTGAGGGGGAGTTTTTCAAAAATAAAGTTTTAATGATTTTGGATACATCATCTCACGACAATTCTTATGTATTCAAAACCCAAAAGACAAAACTCTCTTCTAACCATCAGTAATAATAATGACTACTCAATAGATTGTATGTTATAAGATGATCTAATGTTTGAGCATAAATTTTCAAAAATTCTTTGATGAAATTTCATAATCTTTCAAAATTGTGTGCTCAACACTGCCTCACCCTCAATTTTATATTCTTTTTACAATTTGGTATCATTTTTTTAGTGTCAAACATATGTAATATTGAGGGGGAGCAAGCAGAAAAAGTTTCACATAATTCATACTGAAACATTTTCTACCAAAGCTTTTTCAAGACAAATTGTAAATCACATGGTATTTCAAAAACAAATAAATTAAGAATTTAAAATAAGGGAGAAAAATGAAATTTAAACTGTGATCGTGAAAATAATAAGTGATCTAAACGACTCAATGTGCTTTATAATCTTCAGAAAAGGTTTTATGGTTACGATCTCATATCCAACAAAATCTTAATTCACGATGATTATGAAGTCATAAGGTGGTTAGGTTAGGTATTAATCCTATGATCCAACTAGAACCGGAGGGATCTACTCAAGGACACTCCATAGTTAGAAATAGCAGTCCTTATGTATGATTGGAGATGAATGAGAACATGAATAATGCCGATAAAGATTGAGCTAACACTGGAACAATCACAACAAGGTGTTAGTAATGATGTCTTGGTACAGCCAATATAAAGGGTTGAAGAATTAAAAAGAAGTAATGGATAAATAGCGAATAAGAAAGCAGCCCACCACACCACTTAGGCAGAGACCGGGTCAACACATAATCTATCAGATTCACAAAGATGAATTCTGGTATTGAAGACAAGACATCATAGACCCAGTGATGCACTACACAACCCTTCCCAGCCATTCAAGTTTCTATCAAAAGATACTTGTCTCATTTGTCACGGAGAATACACACGATATCTATTGACTTTCTCACTCTGAGATAGTTGATATTGAATAGGTGGCAGTCAGCTCCAGCCTTCGATTACTAAAACTAAAACGCACTAATCGAGTCTAGAGCCAAGAGATCAATAAATAAATCTCATTAGGACACTTTCCATGACAAACACTTGTTGAACACCATTAAGTTCACAAGCTATTAACAAGAGTCATACGCATTATACTTTTGATTTTGACAGGACATTCAGAGTGATACTCTTTAGTATTCACAAAGACGTAACAGAAGGGGGAGTGTCCTTCCATAGTCAACATCAAACAGCTATATGGTAGGTGACTTGCAAGATTCTATATGAATCAAGCTTGCATCAACAGATTAATGAGAGATGTGTGAGCGAGCGAGTGTAAATGAAGTTGACGACTCGATCGAAGGATAGTACCTATCTGATTGATCCTTCAAAATCAAACAGAGCGATTCTACACACACACAGACTACTTGTTATAGCTTGTGAACTTATGGTTGTTCAACAAGTGTTTGAGCGCAGGAAATGATCCTCTCTATCAGAATTATTTATTGATCTCTTGGCTCTAGACTCGATTATTGCGTTTAGTTTTAGTAATCGAAGCAGCAGACTGCCACCTATTCAAAACACAACTATCTCAGAGTGAGAAAGTCAATAGAACTTGTGTAATCTCCGTGACAAATGAGACAAGTATCTTTTGGCATAGAAACATGAGCGTGGCTGGGAAGGGTTGTGTATGCATCACGGGTCTATGAATGTCTTGTCTTCATACCAGAATTCATCTTTGTGAATCTGATAGATTATGTGTTGACCCGTTCTCCTGCAAAGAGGTGGAGGGCTGCTTTCTTTTCCACAAATACACATCCAACATTTCTTTTTAATTCTCACACACCCTTTAATCTAACCAGACCATCATTACAAACACCTTTGTGATTTGTCCAGTGTTGAGCGACAATCTTTATCGGCATTATTCATGTTCTCATTCATCTCCAATCATACATAAGGACTGCTATTTCTAACTATGGAGTGTCCTTGAGTAGATCCCTCCGGTTCTAGTTGGATCATAGTATTAATACTAACCTAACCACCGAGAGCAGCTTCCATAATCAACGAGGCGCGAGTCCATTTAGTGTTGGATATGAGATCGTAACCATAAAACCTTTTCTGAAGATTATAAAGCACATTGAGTCGTTTAGATCACTTATTATTTTCACGATCACAGTTTAATTACATTTCTCCCCTTATTTTAAAAACTAATTTTCGAGTAGAGAGAGATTATGCGCGCGAACCATGTGATGTACAATTTTGGAGCGGAGAGGGTGAGCGCGCGAGTCTTGGGTAGAACACACAGGCGTCAGTATGAATTATTGTGAAACTTTTTTTCCTGCTTGCTCCCCCTCAATATTAACATATATGTTTGACAACTACAAAAAAATGATACCAAACAACACACACAAAAAAGCCGCGAGCGAGCAAATTGAGGGTGAAGTCAGTGGTTGAGCACAACAATTTGAATATTGGCAGGGGTGTAAATGTGGGGGGTCATACAAAGAATTTTGAAGAATATAGCTCACCACATTAGCGCGACGTCTTATAACAACAATCCTATTGAGTAGTCATTATTATTTACTGATTTGTTTATTGCGCGCGTGCGATTTTAGTAGATAGTACATGTGGTTTGTTGCCGAGCGCGCGATAGTGAAGATGCGTGAGATTGACATATCTCTCTAAATCATTTAAACTATATTTTTGGAAAAACTCCACCTCAAACATTGACCTCATTTTGAAAATGACACCAAATGAGAAGCGATTGTCTTGATAAAACTTTATGCGGGGATGTGCGTGTTGAACACAAAATTCTGAAAGATTTTGAATTGGAGCCGAGAGCGCGTGCGCATACTTTGTGTTTAACATTTTGAAAAACATCATGATATAAGACTTCAATCTAATGCTAAGGATACTCGCACTGACACTACTCTCCTTTTCCATTCGGTCCGAGTTGCATCGAGAGTGATTACAACTCAGTAAAGAAAAATAGAAATGACATGTTTTGAAAGCATTTGGAAACCTTGCATTCAAAATCTCCATTTACACACCATAGTCAATATTAATTGAAATTCTAGTACGTAGAATGTTATCAATTCTAGAGAACTTGTCGGAGGGAAGATCTTTTGGAAATTTTCTATTTTTTTCAGATTTTGTATTTTCTTTTTGAAATTTTATATTTTGTATATATGTTTACATTTTTGTAACACAGCTTCTAAAAAATATTTTACAATCGAATGATTTGAAGAGTCCTATCTATCTCTCGTATCGCTGATTCATTTTGCCAGACACCTCCTAGTTCTACTGGAGTCTCTCTCTCTATCTCAAATATACCAGTTTCAACCTATTCCTGATAAAGATAATATCGAGTATGTGCGGGTGCTTGGTACGAGAGTGGGGGGGGGGGGGGGGGGGGGCTGCACGAGTTGCATGAATTGCTATGGCTGACCCCGGAGTCGCATAAAATTGTATTTTGTTGTAGTTGAAGCCATAATCCTTAAGTTATGTCCTCATCCACATTACTTGAGCACAACTTGTAAATAACACCATGTACTCAGCTTCTGCTGATGACATTGCTGTGCAGTCCTACTTCTTTGACATCCAGCTGACTAACTTATCACCTAGGAACTGTATTGCTCTAGAAGTGCTTTTGCGAGTATCAAGACATCCGGCATGACGACATCTAAAAAAGCTGTTAGTTCAAAGCCAGAATCCTTTAGATACCAGAGTCCCATGTTAAAGGTACCCCTTAAGTATTGAAAGATCCTTTTAACCTCTTTGAGGTGTTTTTTTAGGGTCTGTCTTGCGAGTGACTATCGGGGCACAAGTAACATACTGTGTGCAATTATGTTCTAGTCTACTAATTCAGATACATGAGTGCACCTGATATTACATTGTATCTGTTTGTCCTACAGTTTTCCACTCAAGTCTGCATCCAGTTTAGGTTTAGTAGCCATTGGTGTACCAATGCTTTCACCTTTATCCATACCATGTTTTTTAATTATTTCTAAAGTGTACTTGGCCAGATTGATAAAGATACCTCATGGAGATTGGTGGATCTGAAAATTTCATTTCCCCCAGTTACGGACACACTCAATGTACTATGCATTAATTTATCACGCATCTTTTAGAAATTTTGGGTTTTGTAGACCCGAAAATAAATGTCATCGCGTAAATATGGTGGCGACAAGGATAATATTCCACCCCGTATCTTATCGAGAAAGAGTAGGTTCCAATGGTAACTTTAGTAAAACCCTTTGGACATCGGACACTTTTGAGAGTTTATCATACCACTCTCGGATCTTGCTTTCTTTCTCTCCCTATACGTGCGGACATTCCTTAGATGGTAGACTTTTTCTGGATGATCAGGATCAACGAACCCATCTGGTTGTGCAACATCAACCTCCTCCTTTAGTAGACCATTAAGAAAGGCCATTTTCACGTCTATCTGATAGATTGGAAAAGACTCTGGCACAAATGCAACAAAAAATCTGAACAGCTTCCAAGCGAGCAACTGGAGCAAATGATTCCTCAAAATCAATACCCTCTTCCTGAGCATATCCCTTAGCTACAAGTCGTGCCTTATTGCGAATTACAGTTTGATCTTCATCATTTTTTTTCCATAACCACTTTATCTGAATTCAGTCTTGCCAACGGTTTGACAACGAGTTCCCAGACTTGGTAGTTTTGTCCAAACTGATGACTCTTCCTGCATGCCTCGTCCATACATAATCAACCATTGCTTCCTTAATGTTTTTCGGTTCAGCTGTACTCATAGTGAGCGCGAACATACACATTTAAGGGTCTGTTGTAAGTTGTCGTCTTGTTTGCACTGGCTTGGATGGATTTCCACGAACTTGTTCTACCGGGTGATCTTTGGTCCATCGGTATTCGGAATCGTGTGGTTGATAGAAGGTATGCATATTTGAATTATCAATATTGCGTGAGGAAGACTCAGCAACTTCTCGTACCGGTGTACATAAAGGATTGATAAATTCATCTTGTTGGAACTGTGTATCTGCTGCTTGATTATCATTGTTTTCCTTAGTAGGAGACAGTTGTAGATGGAGTGATTGTTTCAGTTTAGGGTGAAATAATCGTTGAAGTTTAATGATGTCTGTTAAGCAAATTTATTAGTGGGAGAAAAAGACTTGTTGACAACTAAAGTACCTGCATTGATAAATTTATTGTTCAAATGAACCGAAAAGAAGATCCAACTCTGTAGTTACGAGCTCTTGTTACTGCTAAGGGGAAACAATTTGTCAGTTGAGAGGCGCGGGGCGAGAGTGTATAATCTGACGCCTTTTGTCATTGGAGAATGAGGCCTGAAGTGTCATTATCAACAGACGTCGCAGACATCTCTTTGATCTCATCAAATATAAGATGTATAGATTCAACTATCAATCGGTTCTCTTGTTGTAAACTTGATATCTCTTTGACTGAATAGAGTATCCTACCAGAATGAACAGATCCACTTTTTCATTCATCTTGTCAAGATTTTCACCATCTCTAGTTAAGTAACAAGTGCAGCTAAATATGTAAAGGTGTATGATTGAAGGTTTTCTGTCATTGATGATGTGATATGCCATTTTCTCATGTGTCGGGATTATGATTGATCTGTTTTGAGTATATCATGCGGTTGTAATTGCTTCAGCCCAAAAGAACAAAGAAAGTTTAGAAGCTGAAAGCATCGTTCGAGCAGCCTCAATCAGAGTACGGTTTTGTATTTCGACAATGCCGTTATGTTCAGGTGTTCGAGGAGTAGATGTTTTATGCTCAATACATTCTTCTTTGAAATATGCATGGAGTGTCTTATTTAAGAACTCTGTGCCTCTTTCAGTTCAAACAGAAATCACTTAAACTTGAAAGATTGCTTTAACATCGTGAGAAAATATTTCAGAACTTCTGATTTCATCCTTGAATCGAAGAAAGAGAGTTCAAGTATATCGAGGAGTAGTCATCAACTATTACCAGAATGTATTTCTTCCCATTGATGCTTTCAATACGCATATGACTACATAAGTCCATATGAAGCAAATTTAGTCGTCCTTTTGAACATGGAACAACCTTTTACTTGAATGAGCTTCTGTCGGTAACCCAATATCACTTTCACTTCACCATTGATACAAAAAAATAGATAAGAGAAAAAGAAGAATTTTAGAGAGAAGTTAGAGAGAGAAATGTAGAGAGGAAAATGATAGGATGAAATCTTGCAAAAGTGTGGAACAACAAATAGAAACCAACTCCCTCTCCATCCTTGGAGAGGGGTATTTATAGTTAAAACCAAGAGGCTTTCATGCCTTGGTGTTTCTACGGGCCGGGCTTGGGATTACTTGGGCTTTCGCCCGATACACGTGACCGATTAGATTACATAAAGAGCCCGTTTACCCGTCTAGCCTATTACAACGTATAATTAATTAATGACCGAGACCTAATATAATTAATGAACGAACTTCCTTGTTTGACTCAATATTTTGAGGCTAACAAATCTCCCCCGAAGTGAGTTCATTGTGACACTCCTTCGTGAGATCAATGAGATTGCTTTTGTCGTTGAGCTCTTTGAACATTGGTCTCTATCTAACTTTGTAGGCTTGTTCCTTCATGCTTTGTGATCTTTGATCTTGAGCCTTTGTCATTGTCTTTTGACTTTGTCTTTTTTCGTCGAGATCTTTAAATCTTTATCCCTTCCTGACTATGATTGTCTTTGCCACCTTGCGATCTTGTGTCTTGACCAACATGCTCATACTTTGCATCATCTTGAAAGCTTGCTAACAATCTCTCTTGATAGACTTGATATCTTGAAGGAAGATCTTTTATATCAGAGTTTGTGCGGAAGTCTTTGTCTTTAATTCTTGAGCTTTCATGATTCTTGTAATCTTGATGCTTATAGTAATGTCTTTGTAGATTGAGCTGAGCAGTGGTAATGAATCCGATCCACTGGAATGAGCATCACAATCTCCACTATATGTTCTAAAATAAAACAGTTAGCAAATAAAGCGTGTGGACGAATATGGCTTTTTGTCATTCAAAAAAATTCTAGATTGGTAAGATAACCTCTCGGGTTCCGTAGGACCGGTTTACAGTATAAAAAATGTACTTGTGAAAGGTAATTCAAAGAACGTCCTTGACAGTGTTGCCAGCTCAAAAGCGTAGATCTTCAACACAGACGTAATTAGATTTAACCATGCTTGCTAAAGTCTCATACGGAACTCTCCAAAGCAGAACAACACGGTAAAAGTGAATCAGAATAGTCAATATCTTCTGATAAGCCTCAATCATTTCATGAACAAGTTTTGATTCACATTGAATCTCACCATCGTTCTTTCCAGTTGACCACCGTTTGAATCATATAGAATCTCGCAAGTCACCTACCAAGAGCTTGTTTGATGCTGGCTCATTAGGAATTTCCAACTATCAAATATGAGTACATAAGTATCACTCGGATGTACTGGCACAATCACAAGGATAATGCGTAGGACTCCATGTTAACAGCTTGTTGAACTTATTGGTGTTCAACAAGTGTTAGAAATGGAATGTGTCCTAATGAGATTTTTTTATGGATCTCTTGGATCTAGACTCGATTAGTGCTTTTTGGTTTTAGTAATCGTAGGCTGGAGCAGACTGCCACCTATTCAATATCAACTAACTCAGAGTGAAGAAAATCAAATAGAAAGTTCGTGTGTACTCCGTGACAAATGAGACAAGTTATCTTTTGAGAGAAACCCGAATGGCTGGAAGGTTATGCATTGCAATCACTGGGTCCATGATGTGTCTTCAATGTCATAAACAACATTGAGATTCTAAACAGCATATTTAATAGACCCAGTTTTCTGCCTAAGTTGAGTGAGGGCTGCTTTCTTTTCACCCTTTAATCCAACAATATCTTTTTAATTCTTCAACCCTTCAATGCATTCCAAGACGTCATTACTAACAACCTTGTTATGATTGTTCTAGTGTAGCTCAATCTTAGTCGGCCGTTCTTCCCTTGACACTTCAACACCATCATACCTAAGACTGCTATTTCTAACTAGGAGTGTCCTATGGGTAGATCCATCCGGTTCCTGGTTGGATCATAGGACAAATACCTAACCTTTACACACCTAATGACTTCCAAATCGGTCAGGAAACAAACGTAGTAGGGTATGATATCGTAACCATAAAACCTTTTTTTGAAGAGTATCAAGCACTTTGAGTCGATAAGATCACTTATTAATTTTAAGATCACATTTTAATTACATTTCTCCCCTTATTTTTAAATACGAATGCACTTAGTTTTTGAAAAACTGTTGGTTGATTGAAATTTGTCTGAAATACCATGGGGGAAAATTTTTACTGAGCATGAATACATGGAACATAAGCTTTCTCCCCCTCATTTTTAACATTGTTGTGACACCAATACAAGATACCAGTTGTAAAATGAAATAAAAATAAAAAAAAATTGAGGTTGAACACTGAATCATCTTATAACTAACATTCTATTGAAATTGTCCCTTATCATCTGGTTGTTATTAAGAGACTTTTTGGGATGGTTTGAATACAAAGAATGGACGTGAGATGAAGTAATCCAAAACTCATTAAATGTTGTTTTTTGAAAACACCCCCTTGAAAGATGGAGTGTTGAACACGACAATTTGAAAGATTATTAATTGTCAGTGAGAAATTCTTGAAAAAATTTTGTTCAACATTTTGAAAAACATCATGTTAGAAGACTTCTCTTCCAACTCTATGGGTAAGCGCACTTATGCGTACACTATCCCTTTTTCTTGAGCTTTAAAACTTTGAATGTCTGGTAAGAACAGCTCAAAACCGGAGAAAAGTTGAATTTCTCGTTGTTAGGATAAGTTATCTTTATAGATAAGCTTTCCTTTATTTGAAGTTCAGGTTACGTACTGATATTTTCACATAAGCCATTTGACTTGAGCTAACAAACATTAAATGTTTCGAAAGTAGCTCAAGACCAAAAAGATTTCTCTTTTCGTTGTTAAGGATAAATGCACTGATATGTACATTTTCCTTTTATCTGAAGAACGGGTTGCAATCTGACATATGATTACAAGCCATAAAGAAAAAATAGAAATGACATGTTTTGAAAACATTTGAAACTCATGTTCGAACTTCATTTACACGCCCGTGTCGATATTAATCAAACATATCTAGTACGTAAATTATCGATTCTATTTTTTTTGAACATTTTCCTGATTTTTTGATTTTGTATATTCTTTTTTGAAATTTTTATATATTTTTGAATTTTTCATTTTCAAAAATATATACCTGTTGATGATTGATGACGTATCAAGCAAATTCTTTGTCAGAACCTCCAGCTCTGCTGGAGACAAAACATCTCATACGCATAATTCGTCTGACGAAAACTAAACTTTCTTCGGGAAGGCTTAGTAAACATGTCAGACCAATTGGTAATCAGATCTGACAAGTACAATTTAATTATGACCGTTTTCAAACCTGTACTTTGATGAATGATACAGTATGGAATGTGCTAGGTACGGAGTGCTGCACGGGATTGCAAGATATTGCTATTCAGCCTGAGAGTTCGTAATACAACGTATTTTGTGTAGTTTGAAGTCATAATCCTTAAGCCTGAAGTCCTCATCCCATTACTTGAGCACAACCTTTGCAGAATAACGCCACGTACTCAGCCTCAGCTTATGACATTGCATTATAGACAAGCTTTTTTGAAATCCACTGACTAACTTATCACCTAGTAAGTATATTCCTCTAGAAGTTCTTTTGCGAGTACAATGCATCGCATGGTCGGCCATCTGAAAAAGCTGTTTAGTTCAAAGCCAGAACCCTTCGAATACCAGAGTCCCATGAGAATGGTACCTCTTAAATATCGCAAGATACCTTTTAACCCCTTTGAGGTATTTTCAGTACGGTCTTGCTTGCTAAATTGCACAATAAACATAACAGCTTGCACTATGTCAGGTCTACTAGATGTCAGATACATAGTGACCCGATTGCTATGGTAGTCCAGTTTGGCTACGGGTTCACCACTCAATTCTCAACTAAATCTAGTTTTTCGTAGCCATTAGTGTACCAATGCTTTGTCCTTTTATCCATGCCATGTTTTTTAAAGAATCTCTAAGGTGAACTTTGGCCTGATGATAAAATACCTCGTGGGATCGTGGATCTGAAGTCCTAAAAAGAATTCATTTGCCCCATTAATGGCCATCCCAACACTACCGAGCTTTAATTTATCAAATATGTTTTGAAAATTTAGGTTTGTGGAACTAAAATAATGTCACAACGAAATCGCACAAGTAGAATGTTCCTCCCCATATTTAATCGTGAAAACGGTCAGGTCAATGATACCTTAATAAAACCTTAAAGAATCAGGAATTTAAGATTCATCATACCAGGCTCTCTGAATCTTGTTTCAATCACTATAGAGCTTCCTAGACGGTAAACTTTGTCTGAAGACCAGGATCAACGAATCCATCTGGTTGTGCAACATAAACCTCCTCCTTCAATGGACCATTAAGAAATTCCGTTTTCACGTCCATCTGATAAATTGGAAAAGACTTGTATGCAGCATAAGCTACAAAATCCTGACACCATCCCAAGCGACAACTAGCGCAAATGATTCTCAAAATCAATACCCTCTTCCTGAGCATAACCCTCGCTACAAGTCGTGCTTTGTTGCGAATTACTTTGGTCTTCATCTTTTTTGTTTTTCCATAACCACTTTAGCTGTATTACTTCTTGCCAAAAGGTTTATCAACGAGTTTCCCAGACTTGTAGTCTGTCAAATCTGATGAAGTTCTCTTGTATTTGCCTTCTATCCATGCAGAATGCAGCCTTTTCCTCCTTAATGTTTTCGTCCGCATTACTCACGGTGAGTGCGAACATACACATTTAGGATCTGTTGCAAGTTGTCGTCTAGTTTGCACTGGCTTGGATGGATTTCCACGAACTTGAGTTTAACGGGTGATCTTTTGTCCATTGGTATTCGGAATCTTGAGGTTGGTTGAAGTTAGACATATATGAAGTACCAATATTGCGTGACGAAGACTCAGTAACTTCTTGTACTGGTGTACAGAAAGGATTGGAACATTCCTGCTAATGAAGTATCGTTTGTTTTCCCTCAGCAGAGAGCATTTGTAGAGTTGATGGTTTCTGAATGGAGGTTGAATATACATAGAAGGTGGTGGTGTCTTTTGAATTGAATTGTTTTGGATGTGGGAGAAGAAGACATATTGACACGAGAATTACCTCATGCAAAAATTCATCCGTAAAAAGAACCGAAAAGAAGATACCAACTCCTTTTGTATGAAACTGTATTGTATCTGCTGAATGAGAAACAGTTTGTATGTTCTGGTGCGGGGTCAGGGTTGTCATAATCTGACGCCTTTTGTCGTTGGGGAACAAGGCCTGAAGTGTCATTAACAACAAGATCTCTGACATCTCTTTATCGCATCAAATTCTGAGATGGATGGAATTCAACTAACAACCTTTGTTCTCTTGTTGTAGACACGATATCCCTTTGACTGAGTAGAGTATCCCACAAAATGCAGGATCCCTTATTTCTTTCCTCTTATCTAAATTTTCACATCTCTTGGTAAAGTAACAAGTGCAACAAGATGTGAAGGTGTTTATTTAGAGGTTTCTGTCATTATGATGTGTATGCCGTTTTCTCATGATTGGGATGATGATTGATCTGTTTTGAGTATAGAATGTAGTTTTGCAATTTGCCTTCAGCCCAAAAGAACAAAGGAAGTTTAGATGCCGAAAGCATCGTTCGAGCATCCCCAACGAGAGTGCGGTTCGTCTTTTGACAACGCCGTACCTGTTTAGTGTTCGTGGAGTAGAAGCTTGATGCTCAGATTCCTTCTTCTTAAAGACTGCATTAAGTGTTCCTGTTTAAGAACTCAGTACATTCTGTCCGTGCGAACAGAAATTACTAGGGCTTGAAGATTTCTTTGGATCATCGTGAGAAAATCTTTTAGAACTTTCTAGTGTTTTTATCCTTGAAAAGTCAAAGAGAGTCCAAGTGTATCTGTAGTAGTCCGGCACAATTACCAGAATATATTTCGTACCTATTTATGCTTTGCAACCCCATTGGACAACATAAGTCCATATGAAGCATAATTAACGCGTCCTTATAAACTTGAACAGTCTTTGACTTGAATGAAACTTCGTTTTGCTTTTACTCAACTTTCACAGAGAACATAGTTGATCCTGACATACTTCAGTTTTGGTAAACCAATCACAACATCTTTCTTTGAAAGTAAGTTGATGTAGTTGAAAGTTGAGATAAGAACAGTCTTCGAAGCCATTACCACGACAAGAGTTGGTGAGCTTTAGCATGATAACAGCTTGGATTGATGAAGATGTTTCTTGAAGAGAAATTGTATAGAGATCAGTTCCACGATTACCGGTTAGAAAGTCGTTTCCCTGAAGATCTCTAACAAAACATGTTGATTTCCGAAAAGCAACCTCCAAATCCGCATCACAGAATTGACCAACCGAGAAAAGATTATGATTGAGACCTTCGACGTAGTAAACCCTTTTGATCATGATATTTCCTTGAACCAAATCTCCATAACCAAGAATTAGAGCAAATTGATCATTGCCAAAACGAACGGTACCCAGATATTTTTCAACAAAATTGCACAGAAGCGATAGATTGCCCGTCATGTGCTTTGTGCATCCAGAGTCAACAATGAATAGGATGAGTTGTACAATCTGCAAGAGAATTAGAGGACGATGGAATACATGACAAATTGGATCCTAAAGCGTTTGTGATTTTCAAGACATTAGTTATCCTAGATACAGTATCTATGGCACAACTAACTCTTTTAGGCACGGTTTCATTCCTAACTTTAAGCACCCATTTCATTTTTGTCTTAGGAACCCATTTATATGCAGATGGGCATTGTTGTGCTATCCACCATTTCTTCGCCTTACTAGTTTTCTTATATAGCATCCTATAGTAACTCTTGGAACTTGTGATAGTGGATTCTGATGCAACACTTTTTTTGCAATAACTATACTTAACGGGTTAATAACATGGGATAAATGATGCTATAAAATAGACGTTATTTGATGTCATCACATTCACGTCATTCAAATATTTAGAAACACAAGCATCATGATTCGAATTAAACACACATTTTCCACAAGTAGCACAAACAGCATTAACATTCGAAGTTCTGGATTTTAAACTGTCATTACACGCAGTTATAGACTTTGTTTGATTAGAAATACTAGAAATCCTATGGTGGTCTTCTACTTCAGTCTTCTTAAACTTCACTTGACTAGTGTTTGGCACGACCTTATCTTTCAGTTGAGTGCTCCTAAGTTGTGGTCTGCTAACATTAGTTCTGTGATTTACTCCTGTAGATGTAGACACGTGAGGATTAGTATTCTTAGAAGTCTGAGGTAACTGTGGTGCTCTAGTTTGTGTAGTCCTAGTGTCAATTCAATACATGCCTGGTTTAATCACATTTGTGTTTCTTACAGCTTGTCTTGCTGTTTGAGGCAAATTATGTGTAGTGACTGGTTTTGATAAACCCTCTGACACATTAGTTTTAGGAACCGACTTTGTCTTTGAAAAATGTTTTCTCTCAAGAGAATCTAAAAAAGGAGCCGGTTTTCCTAAAACTGATGGTTTTGGAATCCTTTGAGCATTTGGTTGTTGAACTACAGATGGTTTATCAAACTTAGTTTCCACATATTTTCCTTTGCATTTTTCAATTAGTTTATTTAGCTCACATATGGCAATGTTCTTGTCTTGCAGTTGAGCTTTCAAATCTTGTATTTCAAAATATTGTTCACGTTATTTTTAAAATACATTTGACGCTTTTTCTTTGCAAACTGTGTCATTTTTTATTTGTTCTTGACATTGTTGTAAAGCGAGTTCAAGAGAAATCGAGTGTTTTTCTAATTTAGCAAAACTTCGTAAAAGCTCAGTATAAACTTCTTTACTAACAAATTCAGTTTGTTTCGAAAGCTTTTATGCAAGACATTCACATTCTTTGACTTTATAAAGATATAAACATTGCAATTCAGTGTGCGCATCTAAATCAGATAACGAATGCAAATAAGAACACATAACATCATTAGACACACATTCTTGCAAGAGCATATCATACATGTTTGAAAATTCTGCCTTATCAGATTCAAGTTCGTCAATTTCTTTTTCAAGGGATTCAACGTACTTTAAATCAGCATGCATTTCTTGCTTAAGTTCATGAACAAATGCGAAACTATCATTCTGTGTCTTTACCCAAGCTTGATCGACAAATTCTCTAAGATGATTTATGTTGTTTGTCATGACATTATATGCTTGTCTACTTTTGCTTATTGATTTGGATACTGGTAAGAAATCGATGTTTTTGAAAATATTTGGTTTCGTTTTCACAAAAGATTTTCTCCACATTTTCTTCCTTACTTCATTTGCATGTGCTAACTGAACAAGATATTCCTGTGTTGGGGGTTTGAAAATTTCATAAAGACTATTTAACTTTGTGTAGTCATAGGGTTTCACTAAGTCTTTATTCAATTTTGATCGACTCTCTATTTGAAAAGTCAGAGTCTCTTCCCTATCGGGGACGAGTCTGTTTGTAGGATCAGATTGGTCATGTGGGATCTCATACAAACATGGTTTCTCATATTAAGCCTTTTTGAGGTACATAGGATTTGCAAAGGTAGGTCT
>BQNB010075322.1:0-31507 GCA_026074375.1 Tanacetum coccineum
GCAGGTTATAGCTTATTACTATAAGCTAAAATAAGTTGCTTTTTACAAGCTTATAGCTTATAAATGAGCATATGAGCTCGATAATCTTAAAATGTGTACGTTTGTATTTGAAATCATAACTCGATGGGTTCTAGCATTTAGGGTTTGTTTTAATGCTTATAAAAATAATAAGTTAGCTTATAGAAATAGCTTATTACAACAGCTTATGGCTTATAGCTTATTTGGTTCACGAAAAAAGCTTTTTAAGGTTTTAAGGGGTGCGTTTGGTTTAGAAAAACCAAACAAGTAGACTTAGGGTTTCCAAAAGAGTTTAGCTTGAACAAATGATTATATCAAAGCTTATACATGATCTAAAATATGGCAAGAGCTTATAGAACAAGATATGAGGCCTACTAGAGCTTAAATGGATCAAAAATGGCTTGATATGGGTCGAAAATGATGAAATGTAACCTGAAAGCTTGGAGATAAATCAAGAACTCTTCTTTTCTTATCCATTGGTTCCAAAATAGATTAAAGGCCTTTTCCTTCCTTTTCTTAGCTTGGCTAGAATAAGATTTTGAGGTAGGGTTTAGTTTAAATGGTGAATTATGAAAGTATGCATGTATGCGTGTATATATAGGCTAGAAACTTAGAGCGGTAGCCAAGTTGAGAAGAGTGGTGGCCAAGGTTAGCTAGGAGTGACTAATGAGAGCTAGGATGTAGCTTGGAGAGGTGTTGGAAGGGTGGTGTGGGTTTGGTTCACCAAGGAGGTGACAAGGGTTTGCTTGGGGCTTAAGGGTGTGACAAGGTGCTTGTGTGCTAGCTAGGTGGTGACAAGGAGGTGATGACAAGGTGCTAGACAAGGTGGTGGATCATGGTGGTGAGTGCTAGCTAGGTTCGAACTAGTTTAAGCTAGTTTAGAGGTTGTCGGGTTCAATTAGGGTTTCGGGTTAGGGTTTAAGGTTTTGGACGAGCTAGGGTTGAGATTTGGAGAGAAAGATTAGTTCAAATGTGGTGCATTGGAGTGTTGTAAGTTGTGTTTAAAAGGTTGTATAAAATCTATAAAGAAATTAGAGGGAAATGCATATTTAAAAGTTATGCATTATACACTTGTACACATGCCTTGAAAGCTTGTATATTTATTTTGTATGTAAACATTACATATAGTTAGGGTTTTGTTATAAACGTTAACGTTTAAAATCCGTTTTATAATAAACATTATGGACGGTACATTAAATAGATAGCGTATGATAAAAATGGAGTTTAAAACATATTGCTTGACATATTATAACGTTCACTTGATATAAACGTTGATGAATTTGGCATTGGTAGGTTGCGTGAGCACGTTTACTTTTAAAATGTAAGTTACGTTACATTATGGATGGAATAAAGCAAAAATCTTTCCATGAAAATTGCATCTAATTTAATAGATGGATAATTACATAGAGGAAAATTGTGGGTTGTTATAGTCTCCCAACCTTAAAGAAATCTTGTCCCGAGATTTAGTTGGATGTTGGAGTGATGTTTGAAAATAGATGTGGATATTTGGCACGAATTTGATTTTTACGTTCCCACGTAAATTCTGGTCCTCTTTTAGAGTTCCATCTTACTTTGACTATAGGGATGTGACTTTGTCTTAGTTGCTTGACTTCACGATCCATAATTTTTACTAGTTCTTCCATAAAGTTGAGTTTGTCATCGAGCCGAAGCTCTTTCATTGGAATGACAAGCGATTCGTCAGATATGCATTTCTTTAGATTAGAAACGTGGAAAGTACTGTAGACATTACTGAGTTCTTCAGGAAGCTCAAGTGTATATGCCACTGGACCGACCCTTTTAAGGATCTTAAATGTTCCAATGTACCGGGGGTTAAGCTTTCCTCGCTTTCCGAATCAGATGACACCTTTCCTAGGTGACACTTTTAACATAACACGATCTCCAACTTGGAATTCCAAAGGCTTTCGCCTTACGTTGGAATAACTCCTTTGCCGGTCTCTTGCAGCTTGCAAGCGTTGTCAGATTTGAACTATCTTTTTGGTGGTTTCATGGATTATCTCTAGTCCCGTGAGTTGAACATCTCTAACTTCGGCCCAGCAAACAGGTGATCGGCACTTTTGACCATAAAGTTCCTCTAATGGTGCTGCCTTAATACTAGCATGGTAACTGTTATTGTAGGAAAATTCTACCAGTGGTAAGTGTCTCTCCCATCCTTTTCTAAAATCTATAACACAGGCTCGAAGCATATCTTCGAGTGTTTGGATGGTTCTTTCACTTTGTCCATCAGTCTGGGGATGATATACCGTACTCATGTCTAATTGAGTACCCAAGGCACTCTGCATTGATTGCCAGAATCTGGATGTGAAGTGACTGTCACGATCCGAGATGACGGATATCAGCACTCCATGCCGTGAAACTATCTCCTTTATATACAATCTTGTAAGGGTTTCCATACTATCTGTCACTTTGGTGGGGATGAAATGTGCTGATTTGGTAAGGCGGTCTACAATGACCCAAATTGTGTCATGTCCGCTTGATGTTTTGGGTATTTTTGTAACGAAGTCCATCGTTATTCTTTCCCATTTCCATGTAGGAATCTCTGGTTGTATCAGTAAGCCGGATGGCTTCTGACATTCTGCTTTAACTCTAGAGCATGTCAAACACTTGCCGACATATTCAGCGATGATTGCCTTCATGTTAGGCCACCAATAGAGTTTCTTTAGATCCTGATACATCTTGTCAGAACCTGGGTGGATGGAATACTTTGATTTATGGGATTCATGCATGAGTAAGTCCCTCAAATTACGAAAGAGTGGTAACCAACTTCGATTTTTGATACGTCGGGTTCCATTAGGACGTACTTCAAATGCTTTGTCCATTCCTCGTAAATTCTCAGCTTCGATGTTCTCTTCTTTGATTGCCTCAGTTTGGGCTTCGAGGATTTGTGATGGTAATTTTGGGTGAAGGGTCATGACTAATGCTCTAACTCAGAGTGGTTTGATTCGTTCCTTCTGGCTTAAGGCATCTGCTACAACATTTGCCTTTCCAGGATGGTAGCGAATCTCATAATCATAATCTGCGAGCAATTCTAGCCAATGACATTGTCTTATGTTCAACTCTTTCTGATCAAGGATATGCTGAAGACTTTTATGATCAGTGAACACAGTACACTTTGTGCCATACAGATAGTGTCTCCAAATTTTAAGAGCGAACACTAGTGCTCCCAATTCAAGGTCGTGTGTGGTATAGTTCTCTTCATGAGGCTTGAGTTGTCGGGATGCATATGCAATAACTTTTTCTCTTTGCATTAACACCGCTCCTAAACCTTGATGTGATGCATCACAGAAAATGACAAAGTCATTGTTTCCTTCTGGTAATGCTAAGATTAGATCTTTACACAATTTTTGTTTTAGCAGTTGGAAAGCTGACTCTTGGTTTTCTCCCCATATATACTTCTTGTTTTTCTGGGTTAATTCAGAATATCATCAATGAACACTATCACAAATTTATCCAAGGATGGTTTACACACACGATTTATGAGATCCATGAATACAGCAGGTGCGTTAAGTTAAAAATAAATGGCAGTTAACTTGGGAATTCATAGTTTTTGTACCGCGTTATGAAAGCAGTCTTGGGAATATCTTCATCCCTGACTCTTAATTGGTGATATCCTGATCATAAGTCAATCTTTGAGTAAACACTCGAACCATAAAGTTGGTTGAATAAATCATCAATCCTGGGTAATGGGTAATGATTCTTTACTGTAAGCTTATTCAACTCCCGGTAATCAATACACATTCTGAAAGATCCATCTTTCTTTTTAACAAATAAGACAGGAGCTCCCCAAGGCGAAGTACTTGGTCGGATAAAATCCTGGTCTGCTAACTCTTGTAGTTGGTTAGATAGTTCCTGCATTTCTGAAGGAGCTAGTTTCTAAGGTGCTCGGGCCACTGGTGCCGCTCCTGGTATTAAATCGATTTGGAATTCTACTTGGCGAACTGGAGGAAGGCCGGGTAGGTCTTAAGGAAAAACTTCTAGAAATTCTTTGACTACCGGTATATCTTCTAGTCGTTTTTCATCTGACTTCTTGTCCATTACTTGGTATAACACCCCGTGTTTTAGGGTCATTGACGTTGTCAATAAATTCATTATGTACTTTTGGTATTGTACGTGTTTGCTTTTAAACCATAAACGTTAAGTTAAATTGCATGCGCTAAAAATTATCGTACAATGTAAACGGGCATCAAACAATTAAATGTTTACATCAAGTAAGTGTTAAATAATTATTTTGAGAATAATTATGGTTATTGTTCATTTATTTTTATTGGTTGCGTAAATTGATTACGTTTCGTGATAAATTACGTTTATGCATTCCGGAACACAAAATTTTCTACGCTTCAACAAATACCCACTTTTTTACCCAATACATAAAATCAACTCAAATACTATCCCATATACATCACATGGCCGGATTTGTAGTTATATGTGCAAGAAATATCACCAAAAATTTCCTTACAACTTGTATGTACATCAACAACTAATTAAAAACCTTGTTCTCCTTGACCAAGACTAGCTTTTTCTTGACCATGACCATCCTTAAGACCCTCATTGTGTTCCCTTGACTAGTCTTATATGTATTAACTATATTATTGCAAGAGAACTGTTGGGAAATACAAGTCAAAAGTCAAAGTACTGCTGAATGAAAGATCAAAGTACTGCTAAGTAGAAAGTCAAGGTACTGCCAGTCAAAGATCGAAGTACTGCCGTGGATATAGGAACTATAAAGTTTAAACGGTTGTTTTAGCATTTATCTTGTAACAGTTATTAGTGATAAGTATCAATTAGTGTTTATGATATACAAGGACTGTACATCTACTAGAGGTTATCCTTATGTTTATAAAAGGATCTCTAGGAAAGATATTTGAAGTTTAGAAAAATACATAGAAAAAACAAGAAGTAAGGAATTATTAGTATTGTTAGGGATCTGCAAATCTAGCAAGATTCAAAAGGTTTATAAAAGAAATCGTTTGAGAAACTACTGTGTGTTCTTCATAAGTACTGCCAACTAGATTCCGCATAGTTGACAGTATATCAGTGTTTCATTAAGGAATATCGATCCTACAAGTGGTATCAGAGCTTGTGAAGAGACTCTGACCTTGAAGAACTTTTTAATCAATCGAAATCTTTCTAAACTCATAAAAGATGTCTGAAACAGAACCTATCCCTCCCACCTCGTCCGTCACTGCACTCAGAATTCCTATAATCAAGAAAGGTGAATATGACCTATGGTCCATGAAGATGCGACAGTATATCGCTATCACTGATCACATACTATGGGACATAATCACAAATGGAAATCAGACCACAACTGATCCTGCATCTCCCTCAGTATCTGCACCAAAAACTTCACTTGCTGCAAACGCAAGAAGAAACAATGAGAAAGCCCTTAACATACTGCTTTCTGCCATACCTGATAGACATCTTCTCAGTTTCCATGATGCTGTAGATGCAAGATCTTTATGGAAAGCCATAAAAGCAAGATTTGGTGGGAAAACGAAGCTCAAAGAAGATGCAAAAGAATCTGTTGAAACAACACTTTGAGTCATTTACTATCTGGATTAGGTAAGAACTAGATCAGAATTGAAAGGTTTCAGCATATTTCTTAGCTTGCTTGAATTACATTGACGTACGGTGTCCATTTGGAAGATGCAAATTTTGAAGTTTCTAAGAAGCCTTCCATCTGTGTGGCATGTTGTGGCTACCATGATTCGGGGACAACCTGGATTAGACGAGTTAGACTTTGATGATCTCTACAACAACTTAAAGGTGTATGAGCATGAATTGAAGGGTGTCTCAAATTCAAACTCTCAAAACATTGCTTTTCTGTACGACTGAAGGTCAGGGCAGTTCTTTGAAACAAAGTACTGCTGAACAGCACATTATCCAAAAGGATATATCAAGCTATCCGAGCAAGGTGCCAACTGCTTCCAACTGTGTTTCTCACTCAGATGAAATCATATGTTCCTTCTTTGCTCAACAAGCATCTATGCCTACAACTCATGATGATGAAGACCTGCTGCAAATTGATGAAGATGCTATGGAAGAAATTGACATTCGATGGCAAGTGGCTATGATAACAGCAAGGATAAGGAAGTTTATGAGGAAGACAGGAAGATCCATTGACCTCAAGCCAAAGAATGGGATTACCTTGATAAGTCAAAAATTGAATGCTTTAACAGTCATAAGTTGGTAATTATGCTAGAGGTGTAGATTAATATAAATTTCTGCTAAATACCAGGAAAACAAAGCAAATGGTCGTAATGAAAAGAGGATTGTGGCTATTGAAGATTCAAATCCAAAAGCCTTGGTAGCAACAGACAACAATGAAGATATTGATTGGACCAAGGAATTTGATGCTGAACCAGTGACATATGCTATGATGGCACTGACTGGAGTTGAACAAGATGATTGGAGCATAGAGTTTGATGCAGAGCACATGCACTTTGGACAAGATGGACTTGATGATTTTGACTGGAGCAACAAAGCTGATGATGCACCAATATCTCTAGCTTTGATGGCTACAAACTCAGAGGTACCTTACTGTTCCAAATGTAGTAAGTCTTATAAACTGTTGCTTGAAAACTATCAAAAAGAAAGAGATAATTTTCAAAGAGCTAGGACTGAAATTCTAGGATATCAAATGAGCTTAGAGTCATTAGAGGTCATGCTTAAAACACATGAAAAGAATGAATATGCATGGGGTGATAAGTATGAACAAATGGAATATGACTTAAAGATAAGAGATTTGAAACTAGAAGAAAAACAAAAGGAATTAGATCAAGCCTTAAAAGAACGAGATGATTTCAAAGTAAAACTTGAAAAATGGTCAAATGCTTCAGTACTTCAAAACGAAGTCCTAAACAAACAAAGATATGTGTCTGATAAGTCATGTATAGGGTTTGGGATTGAGTCTAGTAATAGTATGGAAAGTGACATTTCATCTGGGGATGAAACTTTGACTGATTCTACGTATGAAAATTTCAAAAGAGAAAAGGCATACAAAGCAGTACCTCCACCTACAGGTACAATTATTCCACCTAGGGCAAATGTCTCCTTTACAGGGATAGATGAACTAGCCATTAGGAATAAAGTTGTTAATCAAGAGAAAACAAAATCTAGTCAATCAGCAATTGATAGAAATAAAGTCATAATTGAAGATTGGGTTGATAGTGATGATGAAGAGACTGATGTTTCAGAAAGTCAAAAGGAAACTGCTTTTAACTCAGAGAATAGCGAAACATCTTTTGAAAACAGGTCACCAAACAGTCAAAACAGTGTTGGTCAAGAATCTAGGACAAAGGGACTTGGGAACAAAGGGGGTAAATTATGTTTTGTATGTTACAGTCCTAATCACCTTATTAAGGATTGTAACCTACATGAAAGAACCTTCAAACACACCCAAACTCATAAACCTAAACAGCGCTCTCACCACATGGTTCAAAAAATATAGATCAACACACACCCCCCCCAAGGACCAGTTTGGAACAACATCCAAAGAGTGGAACCATAGTAATTTCGCAAAGAAATCTAGGTACCCTCACCAAAAGGGAGATCCTTTATCCCATCAGCAGAATTACAAGGGATGGGTTGATATGTATGCTAGACCAAAAATGACAAAACAGTACCTTCAAAAAGTTTCTGCTAATGTGACATTTTCAAGGTACTGCTAGATCTAGTTGTTACCACTAGGAAGTTACTTTCACGAAGTACTGATGGAAGTTATTATCCAAGGATGGATAATAGAAGACCTAGAATCTCAAGTTACTCACCATCATCGAGGTCTTCTACAACAAGGACTCCTCATAGACCACAAAGACCCAAGAAAGTTGTTAAATTGATCTGGGTAAAGAAAGGAAGTACTGTTGGATCTCAAGCAGTACTTCCACAAACTGTCAAAAAGAGTGCAATGATAAGTCCAGAACAAACATGGAAACCAAAAGGGAAATATCTAGATTCTGTGAATAGGGGTAATGGATCTTACACACTCAAGCAATTTGAGTATGTAACTCCATTAGGGGTATCCAAGTCAGTTATGACTTGGGTCCCTAAAAGAGTCTAATTCTCTGAAATTGTTTGTACAGGGCAATCCAGAAGAAGATCTCAAGGACTATGCTATCATTGACAGTGGATGCTCTGGAAGTATGACAGGAGACAAGGACAAGTTGTCTGATTTTAAAGAGTTCAAAGGTGGTTATGTGGCCTTTGGAAATGATTCTAAAGGTGGAAGAATCTCAGGAAAAGGAACCATTAAGACATCATGCTTAGATTTTGAGAAAGTTAGCTATGTGGAAGAGCTCAAGTTTAATCTCTTATCTGTTTCTCAAATCTGTGATAAGAAGCACAATGTTCTCTTCACAGATAAAGAATGTCTTATCCTATCTCCAAAATTCAAGTTTGTTGATGAAGATTTGGTAATTCTTAGAGCTCCTAGAAAGAATGATGTCTACAGCTTGGATCTAAAGAATATTATTCCCTCTGGTGGAATCACTTGTTTGGTTGCAAAGGCAACAGAGGATGAAGCTGTCCTATGGCACAGAAGACTGGGGCATGTCAACTTCAAAAATATCAACAAGTTGGTAAAAGGTAATCTGGTTAGGGGTTTACCTTCAAAGACATTCAAGCTTGATCACTCTTGTGTGGCATGTAGAAAGGGTAAACAGCACAGGGCATCTTGCAAGAAGATTGAGGAAAGAACTGTCAGAGAACCTCTTGAATTACTCCACATGGATTTATTTGGACCTGTTTCAGTAGAGAGTATAAACAAGAAAAAGTACTGCTTGGTGGTCACTGATGACTGCAGCAAATTCAGTTGGGTGTTTTTCTTGGCCTACAAGGATGAAACATATGATATGCTTCATGATTTGATTGTGGGTTTGGAAAACAGGCTAAGACATAAAGTGAAGACCATCAGGTGTGATCATGGAACAGAGTTCAAGAATCAACTTATGAATGAGTTTTGTGCCAAGAAAGGAATCAAGAGAGAATATAGCATTGCCAGGACTCCACAGCAAAATGGTGTTGCAGAAGAAAGTATAGACTCTTATTGAAGCTGCTAGGACTATTTAGCAGCCTCCCTTCTACCTATTCAATTTTGGGCTGAAGCAGTCAATAACTGTTGTTATGTGCTAAATAGAGTGTTGGTGACTAAACTCTAACTGAAGACTCCTTATAGGAATCGAAATCTTGATGGGAAGATCTCCTAACATCAGTATTTCCATTGAGACCTTTTGGATGCTCTTCAGACTATACTTAATTACTCTGGATCATTTGGGGTAAGTTTGATGGCAAAGTCAGACTAATTCAACACATAATTTAAAACTCACTAACCTCCAAATTATATATATAAAAACCATTCTACAATACATTAACAATAAATTCTTCATTACAACAAACAATCTACCACATTATAATCACCCTTTAAATTACCCAATATTTTAATAAATATAATACCATTAAACACCAACCAATTAACACCCTACCTACATTCACCTACCACACTTATATCTACAAAAATCACAATACACACAAAATCATAATCATTAATAAAACTCATACCATCCCAAACAAAATAACAAACCCCACCTCCACATCCACCATCTTACTACATCTCAAACTACTAACCAATTACCACATCCTCACCATCAAACCATCATCTCAATACCTAAATAATCAACCCTCAACACAATCCCCTACCACGATCATCACACCTTCAATCAAATCTCTTCCACTTTATCAAAACAAAATCCCCTTTCCCTCCCATAATCCTACCAAAACCCACACATACCATCACCAACCCCCTCCACCCTAACATACAAAACCCCACCCTCAAATAATCATACACCACCCACCTCATTATAAAACACACCCCCCACAAAATCTTCATCTTACTTCTTATACTCATCCACCCCCCCCTATTCACCACCCCAATCATACCCACACCACCCCCCCAACTCAAACCAACTCAACCACACCCATAACCCAACAATTCCCCCCCTACCATCATTTTAAACCCCCCCCCTCCTCCCTCAACCTCCCTACCAACCCCACCCCCACCTCAAATTACAAACCACACCCCTCCCAATCCACCCCCCCTCACCTCCCCCCATCAATAAATCTAATAAGACTGTGTGTGTGCACTCACACGCACGTATCACCACCATCTCCCTCATATGAATCATCCCGTGTCACATACATATCCAATGTAACCCACAAGACATGTATCAGAGTGTGTGTGCCTATGTCTTACTCTCTACTCTGCATACTCACACTTGAAGCCCAATCAACACAACATCTCTACTCTACAATAGATTGAGAAATCAGTCTACCTAGCTCATTCTCAACCATCAGTAAGAGAAATGAAGAGTCGATGTCTATGTCTGCTACCGAGAGAGAAGAATGATGATAATAGACTCGTACACAAATAGATCATACTGTCAACCCATCTGTTCTGATGTGTGATAACCTAGTTAAAGACTCTCATAAAATCTCCCCACTATCAAACCAAACATTAGACAAATAGCTGTAATACAAATATCTCCGCAATCAGCGCATCTAAGTCAGTTAATCAATACCTCAATGATAATACCCCATGTCAGTGTTCTCGCAATCCTGCTACACCTATCTCCCCCTAAACCCCCCCCAAAACCCCATGAGTAAAAACCCCCCACACATCCCAAACAAAAAACACCAAAACCCCACAACACACCACACCATAAAAATACCCCCAAACCCCAAACAATCATTTACATACACCTCATACCCAAATATCCCACGTAATAAATCATAACAAATAAGCTCTGTGTAATGATGTATCTCACTCACCTCAATGATAATACTCCTAAACCCCAAGTAGACAATCACGTAGCCTACATGTTTCCTTGAACTCAGTCAATATCTGTCATACTCTGTCCTATCATAATAGTGTGAGTCTATTGATAAGTCAGACCTGTAGAGATCTGTCGGTAGTGATGTAGATACACATCCTACGTCTATATCATGATCAACCTCTTTCCCCATACTCAACCTCTCACTGCTAGACCGAACAGTGTGTTGGAACACCATTATATGCAGATAGAGCTCTAACACCTCCAACAAGTGGTGCTACCTAATCCGACCAAATGAACTAAGATGTCTATAAATCTGCTTTATGTTGTTTAAGAAAAATGTTGCTCTCAAAATGGTGTGATAAACATAAGACACCAGTCGTAGCTCACTGCTGTCACCACACTTCATATTCGTGATCAACTATAATATCGATCCCCCACATGTTAAAGAGCACTCTCTTCTCTCTCACACACATCTTCAAAACAATGACCTTGAATAATACTACTCAATGCACTGTGATCAGAGATGTGAGACTCCGTGATCTGTCCATCCATAGAACATGGCAATAGATTTCTAGTGTACATTAGACTATCCCCTATCTATATAGTCTACTAAGACAACTTGTCAATATGTCAATATGGTTGTTATCTCTACTTAATACTAAAAATGTCAAGTGTGTAAAGTGTCTAACCTGATTAAATGGATCACTTGTTCCCACACGTCTCCAGTTCTATATTCGTGTACATGGTCATCAAGACGAACATACCCTGACCTGTGTACACAAGCTGAGAATCACTAACACCCCTCGTCACTTCCTCGACGATACCAACTGAGAACATCACAAGACAAGAACGACTCTCCACGCGACTGATACACACCTCTACACTCGTAATTATCTCGTTCCAGACAGATGTACCAGTTAACAGTTGTAGAATATAGTAGCACTTACAGTGAACATTCTATAATGTTGAACGCATTAGATCATGTACTTATTGTGACTCTAAGAGTACACTATTGTCTGAGTGAACGTATAGTATCATAGATGAAGTACTCTCTATATGTTGTTTCTCCTGTGTGAGTTGGCTAACAACTGTGATATTCTCTTGTGGTCACTACACTAATTATACGTCAACATGTATTATCTCAGGCCTGGCGTGAATGAGACCTTATAGAGCTTCTGACAAGACCTCGAATGTGCCTATCTACCCGTTAAACAGATGAGACAACAATGAGTTGTTGTTTCCTCAAAATCGGTCTTCAGTGTTACTAGATATGTACTGACTAAGATTGTCGTTAATCTTAATCGACGTAAGATTGTGTAGATATCTTCTCTCGTTCTTGTGGTGTGTATATCTCGTACATATTTTTATTTGTTACATAGAGATATCGTGCTAATGATGTGTTTAGTTCTGAAGGTGAGTTAGGAGAGTGTTCGGAAATCGCATGTTAGTCTGTATAGCTCTGCGATACATAGAGTTGAGAGTTCGATGAATGCCTGATGTGGCTGGAAGATGGTGCCTAAGTCAAGTGACACACTTGACTTGTGATTTGGAGAGAAGAGTATGAGAATTCGTCGCGAGAGCGCGTGTTGAGTGATGTGGTGACGCACAGAGTCATGAGTATGTCGTGCACGCTCTCTCTCACAGTGATGATGTAGTAGTGTTAGGTGTGTCTGTGTGTAGAGGAAGTGTATTTAGGCTTTGATTTTGTTTTAAGTGTAGTGGTTCGGCGCGAATAGTGCGTGAAAGATGTAACTTCCTTCTTCTGACTTGTGTTACCATCGAAACTTACCTCGAGAGAGCAGATCCAGAGATTGTTGAGTATGTCGCAGAGTTGTATAGTCAGAGAGCATCTAAAGGTCTCATGAATCTGATGTTAGGAGATCTTTCCCATCAAGATTTCATTAGTGGTTTCAGTTGAGGTTTTTAGTCAACCAAACTCTATTAAGCAACATAACTAAATGCAGAATTGACTGCTTCAGCCAAAATTGAATGGTAAAAGGGATGCTTGCTATACAAGTTCTAAGAGCTTAATAACGAGTCCTATTCTTTCTTTCTGCAACACCATTTTGCTTGTGGGAGTTCGCTGCAATTTTTTTTTTTTGGGGCTATATATCTCTCTGATTCCTTTCTTGGCACAAAACTCTATCATAAGTTGATTCTTGAACTCTGTTCCATGATACAGCCTGATGGTCTTCACTTTATGTCTAACCTGTTTTCCAAACCCATACAAATCAAATCATGAAGGCATATCATATGTTCATCCTTGTAGGCCAAGAAAAACACCACTGAATTTGCTGCAGTCATCACGTGACCACCACAGCAGCACTTTGTTCTTGGTTATATACTCTCTATGAAAACAGGTCCAAATAAATCCATGTGGAGTATTCAAGAGTTCTTGTCAGTTCTTTCCTTCAATCTTCAGCAAGATGCCCTGTGTTGTTTACCTTTTATTACATGCCACACAAGAGTGATCAAGCTTGATGTCTTTGGAGGTAAACCCCCTAACCAGATTCCTTTTACAACTTGTTGATATTTTGATGTGACGTGCCAGTCTTTCTGTGCCATAGGACTGCTTCATCCATTGCTTGCCTTTGGCAACCAAACAATGTGATTTTTTTTTTTTCCACCAAAGGGCATAATATTTTTAGTTTTAGATCCAAGCTGTAGACATTTCATTCTTTCTAGGAGCTTCTAAGAATTACAAATCTTCATCAACAACTTGAATTTTGGAGATAGGATAAGACATTCTTTATCTGTGAAAGAGAACATTGTGCTTTCTTATCACAGATTTTGAGATAACCGATAAGCGATTTAATCTTGAGCTCTTCCACATAGCAAACTTTCTCAAAATCTAAGATTGATGTCTTAATAGTTCCTGTGTGTGTGTGTGTGTGTTCTTACACCTTTAGAATCATTTCCAAATGGCCACATAACCACCCTTGAAACTCTTTAAAATCAGACAACTTGTCCTTGTTCCTGTCATACTTTCCAGAGCATCCACTGTCAATGATAGATGTTCCTTGTGATCTTCTTCTGGATTGCACTTCTACTACCTTGTACAAACAATTTCAGATAATTAGACTTTTTAGGGACACAAGTCATAACTGGAATTGGATACCCCTAATGGAGTTACATAATCAAATTGCCTTGACCGTGTGTAAGGATCCATTCCCTATTTCGCACAAATCTGGAATATTTCCCTTTTGGTTTTCCATGTTTGTTCTGGAATTATCATTGCACTTCTTTTTGACAGTTTTGTGGAAGTTACTGCTAGAGACCAACAGTAATTCCTTTCTTTGACCAGATCAATTTAAAACTTCTTGGGTCTTTTGTGGGGGGGGGGGGGGGGTTATGAGGAGTCCTTGTTGTAGAGAAGACCTCGATGGATGGTCAGTAACTTGGATTCTTAGTCTTCCTTTTATCCAATCCTTTGGATAGAACTTCCATCAGTACTTCGTGAAAGTTACTGCCTGTGGTACTTAGATTAGCAGTGTACCTGGATATGTCACATTAAGCAAGTACTTTTGAGGTACTGTTTTGTGTCTTTTTTGGTCTAGCAGTACTTATCAACCCATCCCTTGTAAGTACTGCTGATGGAATAAAGGATCTCCTTTGGTGATGACTTGTACCTTGAGTTCTTGCGAAATTACTATGGTTCACTCTTTGGATGTTGTTCCAAACTGGTCTTGTTTCCTTGAAACCCCTAGTGTTCCCTTAGGTTTTTTGAGTTTGGGTCGTGTTTGAGTTATTTCATGTAGGTTACAAATCCGTAATTAATGGTGATTAGGGACTGTAAATACAACATAATTTACCCCCTTTGTTCCCAAGTCCCTTTGTCCTAGATTCTTGACCAACACTGTTTTGACTATTTGGTGACCTGTTTTCAAAAGATGTTTCACTATTCTCTGAGTTAAAGGCAGTTTCCTTTTGACTTTCTGAAACATCAGTCTCTTCATCATCACTATCAACCCAATCTTCAATTATGACTTTATTTCTATCAATTGCTGATTGACTAGATTTTGTTTTCTCTTGATTAACAACTTTATTCCTAATGGCTAGTTCATCTATCCCTGTAAAGGAGACATTTGCCCTAGGTGGAATAATTGTACCTGTAGGTGGAGGTACTGCTTTGTAGGCCTTTTCTCTTTTGAAATTTTCATACGTAGAATCAGTCAAAGTTTCATCCCCAGATGAAATGTCACTTTCCATACTATTACTAGACTCAATCCCAAACCCTATACATGACTTATCAGACACATATCTTTGTTTGTTTAGGACTTCGTTTTGAAGTACTGAAGCATTTGACCATTTTTCAAGTTTTACTTTGAAATCATCTCGTTCTTTTAAGGCTTGATCTAATTCCTTTTGTTTTTCTTCTAGTTTCAAATCTCTTATCTTTAAGTCATATTCCATTTGTCTTACTTATCACCCATGGCAATATTCATTCTCTTTCATGTGTTTTAAGCATGACCTCTAATGACTCTAAGCTCATTTGATATCCTAGAATTTCAGTCCTAGCTCTTTGAAAATTATCTCTTTCTTTTTGATAGTTTTCAAGCAACAGTTTATAAGACTTACTACATTTGGAACAGTAAGGTACCTCTGAGTTTGTAGCCATCAAAGCTAGAGATATTGGTGCATCATCAGCTTTGTTGCTCCAGTCAAATCATCAAAGTCCTCTTGTCCCAAAGGCATGTGCTATGTATCAAACTCTATGCTCCAAATCGTCTTGTTCAACTCCAGTCACGTGCCATCATAGTGTGTGTGTGTGTGTGTTGTGTGCAGCATAAATTCCCTTGGTCCAAATTATATCTTCATTGTGTCTGTTGCCACAGGCTTTGAGTTTGAATCTTCAATAGCCACAATCCTCTTTTCATTACGACCATTTGCTTTGTTTCCTGGTATTTAGCAAATCTACAATTCTCTAGCAAAATGACCTACTTTTGACAGTTAAGCATTCAATTTTTGATTATCAAAGGTAAATCCCATTCTTTGGCTTGAGGTCAATGGATCTTTCCTGTCTTCCTCATAAAACTTCCTTTTCCTAGCTGTTTTATTATAGCTACTTGCCATTCGAATGTCAATTTCTTCCATAGCATTTATTCAATTTGCTGCAGGTTATTCATCATCAGGAGTTTGTGGGCATAGATGCTTGTTGAGCCAAAGAAGGAACATATGATTTCATCTGGTGAGAAAAACACAGTTGAGAGCAGTTGGCACCTTGCTCGAGAAGCTTCAGCCGCTACTATCCTTTTGGATATGTGATGGTTCAGCAGTACTCGGTTTAAACGTACTGCCTTCTCGATCTTCAGTGGACAGAAAAGCATGTTTGAGAGTTTGAAATTTGAGCACCCTTCAATTAATCGTAATTACACTTTTAGTTGTTGTAGAGATCATCAAAGTCTAACTCGTCTAATCCAGGTTGTCCCCGAATCATGGTAGCCACAACATGCCACACAGATGGAAGGCTTCTTAGAAACTTCAAATTTGCATCTTCAATGGACACCGTAGCATCATGTAATTCAAGCATGCTAAGAATATGCTGAAACCTTTCATATGCTGAATCTAGTTCTTCCTAGATTCGGAATAGTAAATGTCTCTAAAAATTGTTGTTTCAACAGATCATTTGCATCTTCTTTGATTGCTTCGTTTCCTCCAAATCTTGCTATTTATGTCTTTCCATCAAAGATCTTGACTTTTCAGATCATGGAAACTGAGAAGATTCTATCAAGGTATTGGCAGAGCAAGCTGTATGTTAAGGGCTTTCCATTGTTTCTCTTGCGTTGCAGCAAAAGTGAAGTTTTTGGTGCAGATACTGAGGGAGATGCAGGATCAGTTGTGGTTTGATTTCCATTTGTGATTATGTCCCATAGTATGTGATCAGTGATAACGATATACTGTCGCATCTTCATGGACCATAGGTCATATTCACCTTCTTGATTATAAGGAAATCTGAGTGCAGGTGACGGACGAGGTGGGAGGATAGGTTCTGTTTCAGACATCTTTTTAGAGTTTAGAAAGATTTCGATTGATAAAAGTTCTTTCAAGGTTAGAGTCTCTTCACAAGCTCTGATACCACTTGTAGGGATCGATATTCCCTTAATGAAACATGATATACTGTCAAACTATGCTGGAATCTAGTTGGCAGTAGTACTATGAAGACACACTGTAGGTTCTCAAACGATTTCTTTTATAAACCTTTTGAATCTGCCTAGATTGAGATCCTATACCAATACTAATTAATTCTTAACTTCGTATGTTTTTCTATGTTTGTTATATATTCTAATATCTTGTCCTAGAGATCCTTTTTTATACATAAGGATAACCTCTAGTAGTTGTACAGTCCCTTGTATATCATAAACACGAATTGATAATTAGTCAATCATAAACTGTTACAAGATAATGCTAAAACAACCGGTTCTAATCTTTTATAGTTCCTATATCCACGGCAGTACTTCGATCTTTGACTGGCAGTACCTTGACTTTCTACTTAGCAGTACTTTGATCTTTCATTTAGCAGTACTTTGACTTTTGACTTGTATTTCCCAACAGTTCTCTTGCAATATATGAGTTATATACATATAAGACTACTCAAGGGAACATAATGAGGGTCTTTAGGATGGTCATGGTTAAGAAAAAGCTAGTCTTGGTCAAGGAAACAAGGTTTTAATTAGTTGTTGATGTACATACAAGTTGTAAGGAAATTTTTGGTGATATTTCTTGCACATATAACTACAAATCCGGCCATGTGATGTATATGGGATAGTATTTGAGTTGATTTTATGTATTGGGTAAAAAAGTGGGTATTTGTTGAAGGTAGAAAAGTTTGTTGGTTCCGGGAATGCTACTAAACGCTATTTATCGCGAAACGTCATCAATTTAACGCAAACCAATAAAAAATAAATGAACAATGACCAATAAATTATCTCAATTAATTATTTAACACTTGCTTGATGTAAACATTTAATTGTTTGATGCCCGTTTACATTGCAAGATAATTTTTAGCGTACGCGATTTAACTTAACGTTTACGGTTTAAAAGCAAACACGTACAATACCAAAAGTACATAATGAATTTATTGAAAACGTCAATGACCTAAAAACACATGGTGTTATCCAGTTAATGGAAGAAGAGTCTGACGAAAAATGACTAGAAGATATACCAGTAGTCAGAGAATTTCCAAAAAGTTTTTCCCTGAAAGATCTACAGGCCTTCCTCCAGTTCGCCAAGTAGAATTCCAAATCGATTTAATTCCAGGAGCGGCACTAGTAGCCCGAGCACCTTACAGATTAGCTCCTTCAGAAATGCAAGAACTATCTAACCAACTACAAGAGTTAGCAGACCAGGTTTTATCCGACCAAGTACTTCGCCTTGGGGAGCTCCTGTCTTATTTGTTAAAAATAAATACGAATCTTTCAGAATGTGTATTGATTACCGGGAGCTGAATAAACTCACGATAAAGAATTGGTTACCCCCATTACCCAGGATCGATGGACTTATTCGATCAAAAGAATAATTTTAGAATTACTCAAAAAGGAGAAAATATATGCCAAGTTCGCCAAGTGTGATTTTCGGATCAGTACCGTGCAGTTTCTTGGGCACGTAAATGATAGTCGAGGAATTCACGTTGACCCCGCCAAGATTGAAGCAGTTAAGAATTAGGCATCTCCTACCACACCCATAGAAGTACGCCAATTCTTAGGATCCGCCGGCTACTATCGGAGATTCATCAAAGGTTTTTCGAAGATTGCAAAGCCTTTGACTGAATTAACCCAAAAAACAAGAAGTATATCTGGGGAGAAAACCAAGAGTCAGCCTTCCAACTGCTAAAACAAAATTTATGTGAAGCTCCAATCTTAGCATTGCCAAAAGGAAACAATGACTTTGTCATTTACTGTGATGCATCACATCAAGGTCTGGGAGCGATGTTAATGCAAAGAGAAAAAGTTATTGCATATGCATCCTGACAACTCAAGCCTCATAAAGAGAACTATACCACACATGACCTTGAATTAGGAGCATTAGTGTTCGCTCTTAAAATTTGAAGACACTATCTGTATGGCACAAAGTGTACTGTGTTCACTGATCATAAAAGTCTTCAGCATATCCTTGATAAAAAAGAATTGAACATGAGACAACGCCGATGGTTAGAATTATTCGCAGATTAGGATTGTAAGATTCGCTACCATCCTGGAAAAGCGAATGTTGTAGCAGATGCCTTAAGCCGGAAGGAATGAATCAAACCACTCCGAGTTAGAGCATTAGTCATGACCCTTCACCCAAAATTACCATCACAAATCCTCGAAGCCCAAACTGAGGCGATCAAAGAAGAGAACATCAAAGCTGAGAACCTATGAGGAATGGACAAAGCATTTGAAGTACGTCCTGATGGAACTCGTTGTATCAAGAATCGAAGTTGGTTACCATTCTTTGGTGGTTTGAGGGACTTAATCATGCATGAATCTTATAAATCAAAGTATTCCATCCACCCAGGTTTTGACAAGATGTATCAGGATCTAAAGAAACTCTATTGGTGGCCTAACATGAAGGCAATCATCGTTGAATATGTCGGCAAGTGTTTGACATGCTCTAGAGTTAAAGCAGAATGTCAGAAGCCATCCGGCTTACTGATACAACCAGAGATTCCTACATGGAAATAGGAAAGAATAACGATGGACTTCGTTACAAAACTACCCAAAACATTAAGCGGACATGACACAATTTGGGTCATTGTAGACCGCCTTACTAAATCAGCACATTTCATCCCCACCAGAGAAACAGATAGTATGGAAACCCTTACAATGTTGTATATAAAGGAAATATTTTCACGACATGGAGTGACGATATCCATCGTATCAAATCATGACATTCATTTCACATCCAGATTCTGGCAGTCAATGCAGAGTGCTTTGGGTACTCAATTAGACATGAGTACGGCATATCATCCCCAGATTGATGGACAAAGTGAAAGAACCATCCAAACACTCGAAGACATGCTTCGAGCCTGTGTTATAGATTTTGGAAAAGGATAGGAGAGACACTTACCACTGGTAGAATTTTCTTACAATAATAGTTATCATGCCACTATTAAGGCAGCACCATTCAAGGCACTTTATGGTCGAAAGTGTCGACACCTGTCTGCTAGGTCAAAGTTGGAGATATTCAACTCACGGGACCAGAGATAATTCATGAAACCACCAAAAAGATAGTACAAATTCGACAACGCTTGCAAGGTGCAAGAGACCAGCAAAGGAGTTATGCCAATGTAAGGCGAAAGCCTTTGGAATTCCAAGTTGGAGATCGTGTTATGTTAAAAGTGTCAACTCAGAAAGGTGTTATCCGATTTGGAAAGCGAGGAAAGCTTAACCCCCAGTACATTGGACCATTTAAGATCCTTAAAAGGGTCGGCCCAGTGGCATACAAACTTGAGCTTCCTGAAGAACTTAGTAATGTCCACAGTACCTTCTACGTTTCTAATTTAAAGAAATGCCTATCTAACGAATCCCTCATCATTTCAATGAAAGAGCTTCGGCTCGATGACAAACTTAACTTTGTATAAGAACTCGTAGAAATTATGGATCGAGAAGTCAGGCAACTAAGACAAAGTCGCATCCCTATAGTTAAAGTAAGATGGAACTCTAAAAGAGGACCAGAATTTACGTGGAAACGTGAAGATCAAATTCGTTCCAAGTATCCACATCTATTTCCAAACATCACTCCAACATCCAACTAGATCTCAAGATGAGATTTCTTTAAGGTTGGGAGACTATAACAATCCACAATTTTCCTCAATGTAATTATCCATATATAATATCTAATAGAACCATTTTCACGGAAATATTTTTGTTTTATACCATCCATGATGTAATGTAACTTACATTACAAAAGTAAACATGCTCACGCAACCTACCAATACCAATTTCATCAATGTTATATCAAATAAAAGTCATAATATGTCAAGCAATATGTTTTAAACTCCATTTTTACCATACGTTATCTATTTAACGTACCATTCATAACATTATTATAAAACGGATTTTACACGTTAACATTTATATCAAAACCCCAATTACATGTAATGTTTCCATTCAAAACAAATGTACAAACTAATAAGGCAAGTGTACAAGTTACCAATGCATAATATTTGAATATAATTCCCTCCTAAACCCTAGTACAACTCTTTAAGCCTAAAGTACAACCCGGTAAAGCACAACATTCGAATTTCATATTTTCCCTCCAATTTCTATAGAGATTTCGTAAAACCTATCTAGCACAAGTTACAAACTCATCTAGCACAACATTTAAACATCATTTCCCTCCAAATTCTAACCCTAACTCGTCCTAAAACCCTAACCCTAACCCGAAAACCCTAAACCACCTGAAACTAGCTTAAACTAGTTTAAGACTAAATCCTAACCTAGCAACCACCCTCCACACCTTGTCACCACCTTGCTTATCACCTTGTCACCACCATGCTAGCCTCCTTGTCACCACCTTGCACCCTTGTACTCCAAGCAAACCTCTTGTCACCTCCTTGGTGAACCGAACCCACACCACCATCCTACACCTTTCCAAGCTAGTCCTAGCTCTCATTAGTCACTCCTAGCTAACCCTTGGCCACCACTCCTTCATATCTTGGCCACTAATCCACACAAACTTGGCCTCCACTCCTATTTTGAGCCTATATATACCTGAAACATGCACACTTCTAAAACTCACCACAAAACTAAACCAATTCTTGAAACCATGATCTAGTCAAGCCTTAGAAGAGAAGAAGTAAAGATTGAGATATTTTGGAACCAAGGTTTAAGAAGAAAGGAGTTCTTGATTCATCTCCAAGCCATTTCGACCCATTTCATCATTTTTGACCCATTTGAGCTCTAGTAAGTCTTATAACTAGTTCTATAAGCTCTTATCATATTTTAGATCATGTATAAACCTTGTTCTAGCCATTTGATCAAGCTAAACTCTTTTGAAAACTCCTAAACCCTAATCGAACCCTAAATGACCCATTTTGGAAACCTAAACCCTTGCGAAACCCTAATAAGCTTATTCTAATCTCTATAAGCTCATATGCACTTTTAAGATCTCAAGGAATAATCCCTAAAACCCTAAGGCTACACGCATGGTTTTCCTAAACCAAACGCCCCCTTATAAACCCTAAAAACCCTATTTCAAAACCTTATAAGCTAAAAGCTATAAGCTGACCTAATAAGCTATTCCTATAAGCTCATAAAAACCAATTTATTTTAGCTTATTATAATAAGGTAAATGATGCAAAACTAAATTGGATTTAAAAAATACAAAGTATATGATTTTGGACTAAAAATGCAAATCGTTTTATGCATGAGGGGTATGTATTGTAACTTTTGAACTTATTAAACTTTTAGGCCAAAAATGTAAATATCCTAAAGTTGAACTACAAGGGCTTGTTTTGCGAACTTTCAAAGTTAAAGGTTAAATGTTTTAAAAATATAAATAAGGGTTTAAATTGTAAATTAATTTATATCAAGGGTATATATTGTCATTTTCAAATTCTTAAGGGTATAAAATGTAATTTTTTTATATTTAATAACAAAAATATATTTAAACATTATAAGACTCGATCTTATTAAAACCCAACACATTTATCGCTCATTCATCGATCGAAAACATTATAAATCAATTATGTTATATATTTAACATAATTTATCATCCACTAGCTTTTGAAGAAACTTAAAAAGATAAAATCTTATCATTTAAACTATAACGTATCACGTTACTAGGGAATTTCATGTGAGGGGCTTTCATTTGGGTAGACGTTTTGACGAGTTGCTGAATTTATGATTTAAAGTGTCCTAGATCCTCAAACGTTTACTACATGACCTCTGGATTATGATAGCCCGAACAGTGATACGATGTTTTCACGAACTAATAAACCAAAATCATTTACGTTAAACTTTATGAAATAAAGTTTGAATTATAAACAATCAAACTAAGACTTGACATATTACCCCAGGTTACATGACGAAGCTGTTTACTTCCACTTGAATTACTATTCACTTCAATCAACTACCTTATCAAGGTGAGTTCAGAGTCCCACCTTTATATGTTTTTCCAAACCCCGTGGGGGGATACATGTTATAAACCATGAATACAAGTATTTTTCCAACTGTATGCTATCTTGATATATTATTGCCTAAGTTTACCTCCACTACCAATATCATTTTATCATGAACCATTAATCACTTACGAGTGAACATGAATATTATGGATAGATCTATCGGGATTGACGAATCCTGTTTGTGTTTACCTATACATGAGGTAACCAAGCGTACTATATTTGAGAATAATGGGTAACTTTGGCAAGTTACCTTTCCAAGAGGACATTTGTTCCTCAATAATGTCATTGAGGTGATTTCCATGTTAGTTTGAGTTCATGAGCTTAGGGCAATAATACTGTTTTCCATGATAATTGTAATTGTACAATTATTACCACTTATGATAACTTGTATTCAACCATTATTTTTTAAACATTGTGAATTTCACTCAACCTTTGTGTTGATCCTTTTAAGCATGTTTATCTCAGGTAATTAAGCAGTTTAAGGCACGGAGTGGCATGGACTTGAAGACGTCCAAACTTGTTATCATTCAACCGTTATGTTTAAATGTATTTTGGGACCTCCTTTTGTAAAACTCTAATATGATATTGAATGATAACTTAATTTTCCAAAAGTCTCTTTATGAGCCGTTTTCTATGATTATGACTGTTGATTCACGAAGTAATACCCCAATTTAGCTTCCGCTGCTATGTGAATTATCGAGGTGTTACATTAGTGGTCACAACCCTTCACCTTATACATCAACGCCAGCTAAGCTTTTTCTCCCCTCTCATTTCCTCTCACTCCCTATCACCTTTTACCCGTTTTGGTCACCTTCCCCTCACTTTTCATTAAAATACATACTTTATACAAATATAACCCATTAAATACCCCACACACACTTAAAAACCAAATAAAAAACATTAAAACAAAAAAAGGCCTACATTTTTTTCAACATACTAAAGGTGAACCACTCACCTTTCGTTTCTCTTTGGTGAGTGCTCACTTGGTGACCATAATAGGGATGAAAGATAACGCTTGCCTAACTTGGTAAGTGCTCACACCCACTTTGCCCATCCTTATATAACACTTATAGTGTTACAAACATAATATTTGTATGATAACATAGTTTCATATCACCAAATACTACCACAAAAGTCAACTCATATTATCTTAGATCATACTACATCAAACAAGATGATTAAACATACATAACTGTTAACCAAGGACAAGTCACAAGAGATTTAGAAGGCAACTGTTGAATCACTTGATTGGACTGAACCTATTTGCAATCTTTTTTGCTCTCCTTACAGTTGGTACTCCACATGCACTTCATTCTACTTGACTTTATCCGGCTTCACCAGCGAAACCTTAACTTAAACCAACAAGTATAGTCACATGGAACGGGGATCGTTCTGGTGCGCGATTAAGGATCGGGATTGTGGTTCACTAGGTGCCTAAAAGTCGGTTTGACAGGGGTAGGTTCAATCGGGATCGCTCTGGTATGATGTAGCTAATAATTAATATATTCCTAAAGATTACAATATAAAAAATCCTAATATCCAAAATTCAAAAAATAGTTTAATACCTATGAAATTATCATAAGTCATAACCATTAGTTATCTACTTACTAAAGTTTCTATAAATTTACGATTAGCAATGTCTCCGATTTGGATCGTCAATTTCCCTGTTCCCGACTGGATTGTACCCAAAATTAGGAACGCACGAACCAGATCTTCTATACGACAAGGATTTACCCAATCTTCTTATACCAACATTCATACCATTTTAGCAACTACATGCTTACATGGAATGCCACTTTGTTCCCACTTCCTGCATGAACATACGCTCTAATCCATATTCACAACAGTCTGGTCTTACCATGGTCCTTTGAATCCATACCTTGCACCTCCATTCCAAGTGACACTATATTAACTAGCCTCTTTCATAAATACATCAAAAAACTTGGTGATTGTATGATTCAGAGGGTTTTTACACCTAGCTTGTACTTGTTGCACAATCGCAATTCTTTTCATTCAGTATTCTATAATATACTTAAGACATGTAAGTATTGGTTGATCCTTACCATCCACTAACTATCTGTTAAAAGCCTCAAAAATATTGTTCAACAAGAGATCATAACTGGCTCTGCCTGTATAATATTAATAGTGTATTTCAATATTCAAAGTATAATAAATAAAATTACATTTCTATTTAGGTTGATTTTACCTAAAAAAATGTGATCTGCTCCATTGTTTAGGTGGAATTTTACTGAAGTATTCATAAGCTAGGACACTATAACCTCTTAGTTCTTCAACCCTTCTTTCAAACTTTATCTTTTTTATAGGAGTTGCACATTTCCATAACATATCCTTATAGGATCCACCCTTGCATTGTGAATTCATGTTTTCATGTATATGCTTCAAACATATTCTATGGTTAGATATTTTGGATAGGTGTTTGACATTGTTGGTATAACTGTTCAAGATGAAAAGTCATAGTCAACACATCTTCAAGCTTACATTTAAAAAGACAAATTATATAATGAAACAAGAATTTAAGTGATATACCTTATGTGTAGCTGATATGAAATTGAAATATGAATATTTTGCAATATCCAAGTCCAATCCAAAGAGCTTTAAAAACCGACAGTAAGAACTTTTAGTTTCTGCTTCTACAATGACATATGCTACATGATAAAAGACCTTGTTTTCATCAACTTTGACTGCTGTCAAAATCTACTCAGGATATGGACCTTTAATGAAACATCCATCCAACCCAAGTATGTTTATACCACAAGCTTTAAACCCTCTCTTCAACTCCCCTAAACATGTATATAGTCTTTTAAAAGTTCTCATGGGTGATTTAGGATTTGGTTCCATGTGTACATTAATTCTCACATTAGTGTTTGGGTTTTACCTTATCAATTCAATTACATGATTCCTTAACACGTGATTATGTTCCTTGTATCCACCCTTTAACTTTTCCACTGCAAGTGCTTTAGCTTTGAAAGCTTTCATTTTTGAAATTCCCACTTTAAATTGTTTTTACATTTGGATTTGATTTGCAATCAAAGTTTCCATTATATGATCTAAAAGAAACTTAGATATACATGTTTTAATACTTTTGGATTGAAGACTTTGATGCTCATGTTTTAATGTCTTTACCAACCACCTACCATTTTTTTATGTGTTACTAGTAAAGCCCATTTACATTTAGGGTTTTCCTTGTTTGGTTGATTGAATTTTTACCCTTAGTAGACATACCTTTATTTTTGCCCATTTTCTCTTCGTCCAAAATATTCATACTAGCAACTTTGTCCTTACATTGACTTCTCTCTCTTTTAATTGGACCACTAACATCTTTTCTTGATACATCACCATCAAAGCTACTATAAGATGACATTGTCCTTTAACATGTTGGGCTAAATCTTTTAACAATGTTAGTTTTTCTTTAACTCTGCACACGTACTAAATGATTCCTAATTCTTTCTTTTACTATCTCTTCGTTATTAAACCTTTGTCCGGCAAAAAAAATTCATACTTAAATGCGTGCTAGTTGACCTATGTTGTTTTCTTAACTCTTTTAACATCTTTCTTCTCTCAATATCAACCCAATCATCAACGTCAGTGCCAAATGGATTAAAATAATCCAATGCATCCTTTGTTAGTGCATTTACATCTACCATTTGCACATCACCTTTACCATTACTCTTTATATTTGGTTCCTTACTTTTACGAGTTAGCTCTTCCATCGATTCTCACCTTCTTTAAAAAAAGAATTTCAACAAAGGTGGGTTCCCCATGTAAACAACACATGTTGGTGGATTAAATGGACCTTCTATGGGTATTTCACGAATGTTCAGCTGACACTTTAAATCTAATCCATGCCTTATAGTTAAAGGTTTGATGGATGAAGTCTCTAAAACTGGTACCTCTTCCCATGGTTGGTAATGGTGGCCTATTCTCATCAAGTTTAGTTTAAAATATACTTGTTTGGTGTAGTCTCATGGTTTCTTATAGTGCAAGAACTATTTTTGCACTTTATTCTTACAGTTGGTGTTTTAGTCTTGGTTTAGTAGGTTTTGCATTCTTAGCGGGCTGAAGTGAAATATCAAAGCATATATACTCCTCTTCCCAACTTTAAAGTTCATAACCCTTAACTCTCTCTCATCCTCTCTCCACTCTAGCATCTAAACTCACTCTCCAGATATCGTCGTCCTGATCTCTCTCTCTCTCTTTACTTTTACATAATTTTTTCTCTCTCAAAGTCTTTCATTGTTAGTTTTAGATCATCTTGGTCTTGTTAGTCTGGTATTGTTTTAAAGTGTTATAGTGAGGTTGTATGTATGATTTTGTATTTTTTTACAATCACGTTCATTTAGGGACAGTTTCTTTTCATTGTATGTAGTATAGCACTCGTTTGAGGACTTGTTGGTTTAGGTAAGCCCAGATCAGGGTGAAGAAAATCAATAGCCTAACTAATTACTAATGATGGCTACCGTATATCACTTGAAGTTATGTAATCACTTTCTAAAGAAGGTTATTCAACCCTATGCATGGGTTACACGAATACCTCCTTGGGATAAAACCAAGTGTTTGTTCTTGTTTGAGGCACCAATCAAGAACCCTTTGCTTCTAAGTGTTTAAGTTTTCTGTGTGTTTTTCTATGCAATTGTAATCCCTAATTATAGGGGAAATACTCAGAACCTAGTCAATGGAATTAATGAGAGATTAATAGCCAATTAATCTCTTCCATAATTATCCTCCATAATTTAGGAATTAGTGGTTACATGACCAAATTAAATGTGGTCATTTAATGCAGTCAAACCTACCACTTAAATAGGTAAAAGTTGTTACAAACATTTAATGTAGTCAAACTTGCCACTTAAATGTTTGTAACCACTCATTTAATCTAACTACTAAAAGAGTCAAGGAAATCAGTGACTTGATGGGTGTACACTCTGTACTTCCAAACCTATTTCCATGTATGATCTAATTCTCATAATTGCACTAAATTTCCAACAATCCTCCCTAATTTAGTATAATTCTTTTGCATGAAAAATTGAACATTAAACAAAAGAAGTGCATAAATGAAAATGTCATGAGGATTGAATTTCCATCTTAGTAAATTACACGTTCAAATATTTGAGAATTAGGGTGTTCTAAGAATTTAACCTTTCAACCCCTTTGAATACCTGAAGATAAAATACACACAAGTTTTCAAACACTTAAAAACTCATGACACTAGTGGTTATGACCAAATTAAATTGGTCATTTTAATGCATGACAAACCATCTGCCACTTAAAATAGGTAGAAAGTTGTCTCTCTAACATTTAATGTAGGCAAAACTGTGCTACTTAAATGATTTGTTAACCACTCACCTTCAATCTAACTACTAAAAGAGTCAAGCAAATCACTGGACTTGATGGTGGCTGCGTCACTCTCAGCAACTTCCAAGATATTAAAATAATTAACTTTTAAAACCATTAAAATATTAAGTCAGGTTTACTAAGTTTATTTCTAAACTAAAATGAACAGATCACATAGCTTAACTTTGATAATGTCAACTGTCACTCAACTGTCTTAAACACAAAGCAAACTAAGAATCCTAAAATTACAATAACATAGATTACAAACCATTTGTGCATACTAACTTTTCGTTTAAACTAATGTGAGTGATAAAAAACTTCAATCATTGACAACAAAAAACTTTCCATTTATAAAAAAAAACCATTAAAAATTAAAAATTTAAAAAAACAAAAACCTAACAACCAAAAAACTCAAACCACGTATTGTTTTTGTTTCAATTTCCTCACTTGCCTTCTGCATAAACTTATGTTACTTGAAAAAAGATAGAGGTATTTTAAATCATGGGAAAGATCAACCAATATCGATGCCCCTTAACAGAAGCTCCTTGGTGTTATTATCCAGATCCCTCAGATCAAAAGGTCTGAGAGGACTTTTGGGAACTAATTATCATATTGTAAGTCTTTGTTAATGAAGAGGGTAGGATCCGGCCAACTTACATTTGCCCCTCAAGAAGACTGGGTGTGAATTATCAAAGTCCCACCTCAAAGCTAAGACAATTGGAAACGTGCTTATAATATTGGTATTGGGAGACCACCCTTTGAGTATTGAGTGGCAAAGTTTAGTTCATATAGACAGGTGGCGTGACTGCATTCATCAATGCAGCATAATGTGTTAATGAATAACCTAAGCAAAGAAAGTCCAGAGGTTTCAACAATTTGATTCAATGCCTACACAATCCTCAAGATGTTATTAAGATCATAGGAGGAATCATAATCCCAAATCCACAATGAGTGCAAGACTTAAAAGAATGTATAGATAACAAAATAAAAAATTTCTTTTTTTATGAAAGTAAGAAGGAATCATAGCAATAAGCTAGCTTGACAATCATCCCTATCCTCGTAGACCTTAATGTTCAAGTCCCTCTTACTAAACACTCCACCAGCCACAAAACAATTAATACAACAATACAAACAAACCACACAACAACAAACCCAAAACACCAAGACCTACAATTTACAGCCCCCCTTGTACTCCCAACCCCCTCCCCAACCCCCCACCAGATGCCACTTTATACCACACTGCAACCTCACTTTCAACCTACCACCCCACCTATAGCCGATTCCGAATAGAGTGGAATAGCATAATATTTATAATGTCATTCCGATGAGCCACACAAAGCCGCCCCCATAATCATACCACAAAGCGCTAAATTACATTTATAAAATAACCACATTATTAATCGATAGTTTTTTTTCCGATTAATTAAAAATTATTAAAGAAAAAAAGGCCTATTATTTTTTTTAGATACACTTTTCGCTTGACAACAGACTAGGGACAAAACAAAACCTCACACTAGCGACAGCGGTCCTTTGAGGAGCTGGTTTCATCCCTCTTGGCTTCCTATCTGAACTAGCCACTCTGCCGCCTTTTCGAGTTAATATCGGAGAGAGGGCGACTACTAGACTTAAGGTGGTAATCCCACTAACAAGCGGTGCCCCACGTTTCCCATCCCCTCCTCCTCAGTGGCCTAGGTCTTAAGTGACATTGTTCTTGTGTAACGGGTACAGAATCCCTAGACCAGGAGAGATATTGAAGTCTTTTCTGGTTTGTGCACGAAGTAAGGTGATCTCATTACTTTTTTTGACATTCAAGTTAGTTTGCGGTGCTTTGGCGCCGGTGACAGAACTGCACAAAAAGGTCACCAGATGAGGACTTAATCAGCATGGATCACATCAACATTCACTTCTTAGAAGAGGGTTCAAAGACACTTGATCGATTCAAGTTAAAAGATTAGCCCTGTTGCACATATGAGCCATCAAAAAAAGGAGACTTTATTCTTTCAACGTGTGATGGTAGTCTTTAAAAGTATGTCATGCTTAAAGTGATTGAGGTTTCAAATCTTTAGGTTTGATCAATTAGATGTATGTTGCCTCCAGCAAAAGATGTTCCATGATCACGGACAATATAATTGTATAATAGATAGTATTTGATTGTCTTTCCTTTTTTAGGTTTGCCAGTCGCAAGATTAACTGGGGGCATTAGTACCAGAGAGATTAAAAATACTTGCTCATACATACATAGTCAAGACCCCCCTAACACAAGAGGCATATTACACGATTTACACGATAGTTTGCTGACTGGCATTTAGCTGATCATGAGATCCCTGCATTCCTCCCAGACATTTCACGATATATTGTATAAGAACCCTCCATTTTGGTGAAAAATATTTAATTTTCACCGGAGACGAATTGATGAGCTCAGAGGATGAAAGAGAGGTATCGTTCTCATCAGTAAGTCCTAGAGTTGTTAGATCAGCCTTCACAGTCTCCTTTGGAGGAATTGAAATAAAGTCCTCACTACGTTCAAACCCGATGACAATTGAAAACACATCGAGATCAAATGAAAGTGGTTTGTCAAAATTTAAGAGAGTGAAAGTGATCGAGTTTATTGTAGAATCTGCCTCAGCTGTATACCAGAATTCCTGAAGGTATACAAAGTCACACAAAATGCATTTACGATTGCTAAAAGTGTCAACAATAAAGTTGGTGAGTTCATAGGTTTATAAAACTGTAAATGTGAACCATAAGATTTTAAAGCGTGTATGACAATATAACATATACAAAGTCACACAAAATGCGTTTACTATTGTCTAAGCTCATGACACCAAATCGTTAACCATAATCAAGAATAAAAGCCCATGCGGGTGCATAACTTGGGACACCCGTAACGTATCTCAATTGAAATTGCGCCCGTTTGACATGTACTTAGTCAAACCTGGCAGGGAAGTCAATCCCAATAGATCTCATCTATTCATAACATTCGTGCTTACATGGAGTAATTAATGGTTCATGAAAAGGGCGTACTAGAAGTCATAGGTTATAGCATACTTAGACCAATCCGTAAACGAGAAATTTATACCTGCGTTCAAACGTAAAAATGGGCAATGTAATTTCACCCCGAGTAAATAAGTAGGTAAAATGTGGGGCTATGAAATCTCACCTTAAGAGATGGTATTGACTTTGGAGAAGTCAA
>BQNB010075323.1:0-31506 GCA_026074375.1 Tanacetum coccineum
ATTTTGCAAAACGTTGATCCATGGTTGAAATTCAAAATAGCACATTCACCTAAGATATAATAATTGTCGGGAGTGAAAAGTTCACAAGTTGCAAATATGAGTAGTGTTAGCATCTTAACTGATATTTAGCGGTGATTTCGTTTTAAGCTTGGTTTGGAGCAAGTGAAAAGTCGGGGACGATGAATTTATCCTTTTTGGGGCATTCTCGGATCGAAATGCATCTTGTTCTATGATCCCTAACAGTTATGGAAATAACAAAAGTCAGAATATTCTAGGTAGTTTTATAAAAAAAATCATAAAAATGGAAAAAGTTTTGAAAAATGGAAAACGGGGTGTTTTAAAGCTTGTGATTTCTTAACTCTCACAAAAGTCTTTGCTACTTTTCAAAGGATTAGTTTGGGGAGGTTTTGAGGTATTTGGTTTTAGAGCATATAACATTGCGTGAGGATACGACAATCACTTAGTTTGGGGAATTTTGATATGTGAGAAATCACATATCCTTTTTATACCAAAAATGGCCCTAAAATGAACAAATTGTGCAAATTATGCTTGTATATTGCTTGTTTTGTCATTTGTGATGTGTAGGTACGGATATTGCAAAAATCACAAGAAAACGGTCAAAACCGGACAAACACGGACACGGGAACGGATAGAGTGCACAAGAGCCGGAAGTTTCTAGCAAAAGGTCATCAAAAGTCAACCCTTGGTCAACAATGGTCAACTCACAAAATGCCAAAACCCTCAAAATACCCTGCCTTAATGTAAAAATAGTTTCACAAAAAGCCATAATTGATAACACCGTTAGTCCTTTGTTAATCAAAGACTAACGGTCGTTAACTCTTTATAACCAAAACCCTTAAACCACTTAACCGAGCCCAAATAAACCAAACAGCAAACCCTTTATGCATAAAGCCCATGGCAAACACCATTTAAACTCAGTCAAACTCAAACGAATAACATTTGGGGGGCGGGAAAAACAGTTTTTACTGTTCACCGTCTCCCCCATTTCACCCTCTCAAAATTAACCCCAATTTAAACATAATTAACTCGTCCTTCTACATGGGCCTTGAGATTCCAGTACCAAGATCCACGTGACAAGTAAAGATGTTATTGAAGCTTTTTGATTAGTCCAGAAGAACTCAGAGAATGGCACGCTGGGTTTTTATGACAAACACCCAAGATGGGAAAATTTGCACTGAAATCAATGCAAAAGAAGCACACAACTCCAAAGAAGTGGGATTGCCAGCTTGGCAATCCGTGTGCTCACATTCTAATGCCTAACCGGTCACCAATTGAGGATCCAATGGATGAAAGGAATTGTGGGCCAAGTTAAGACCAAGGCGGCGAGCGTTGTGTTGTAACAGACCCTAGAAGCTTCTACACTCCTCCTATAAATTGATAGGCCTATCTCACTTAACAAGATTCTATATAGGAGAAGTTTTAGAGAATAGCTTGAGAATTAGCTTATGTACATTTTCTTTTCAAATCGTTTCTAGATTATAAATTTTACTTATGTAATTTTTCATTAAGCTTGTAACTCAGTTTAATTATAAAATTAAACAGCTTGTTTTGATATGATCATTTGTTACTTAATGTTTTACCTTAATGCAAAACTATTTGATTAAGCTGTGTTTTGTTCACATAAGCTCATTAAGCTCTTAAATCTACTCATAAGCTAGTTATTAACTCAGTTAAGCTCACAAAAGCTTAACTGAGTTTTATTACTCAAATCTTCACAATCAAAATACCTCAGCTAAATATGGAAGGGAAGCCAATAAGGGATGGGCTTCCAGGACCATACCAGCTTATCAATTGATAAGGGATGGAGCTTGTTGATAAGCTCAAAAGAGCATTAATAAGCCGCCTTGTTTGTACAAAGGCAGTTGTAAGTCCTCTCTTTACATTCTGTAGCTTAAAATTACATTTTAGCTTATTACTGTTTAATAATAGCTTACATCTGTTTAGTGTACCTTATTAATGCTTATTATAAATGTCAAATGCTTATTATGTGTAATTGTTAGCTTAGAACTTAATTTGCTTGTCATTTGTCTTAAAACAGTTAAAAAACAAAAATATTAGCATAGTTTAATAACTTATTGTTCTAGCTTATTAGTTTGTTAAAATCTGCTTATTATGTCTTATTATAGCTTTTTGTTGGTATACTAGTTTTTAGCTTTTTAATTTTCATTTTTATAAGCTAAGTATGGATTTAAAGAATTTAAGGGAGTGTTTCGGTCAAGCAATACTAATTCAAGTTAGTACTGCTTGAGTCCATTTGGTCTATTAAATTTCATTTTAAATCTTATTATAAGGTTTATTGAGTCGGGATTTAAAGTTGTTTGAAGGCATAATCAAGTTTTAATCAAAGTAATGTGTAGTTGTTCAAATCTGTTAGCCTAAATATAGTTTAATGTGCATTTTAAGCTCAAATCTGTTATAGTTTTTGTTAGAAATAAAGAAATGTTCTACTTGTAAGCACTATTATAAAGTGCAGGGAGTAAATATGTTAAGTAAGGAAAGTTTAGTCAACAAGCTAACCAAGGGCTATAAATAGTAATTTTATGCCATGGTTAGATGTAACATTTTCATTTAATCAAAAGGAAAGTTAGGTATTTTCTCTCTCTAAACACACACACTAATTACACCTTGATCTTCACACACTAGTCATCAATCAAGATTTTGGATTAATATGTGGTTTATCAGAGCCAATGATGTGGGGATGAGTGCTTATGTTATTTTGATTGTGTTTGTGAGATTGAGATTTTGCTTATTTGTGCTTATTTGTGGTATTTTTTTTGAGCTTATTCGGACATTTTTAAGCTTAATACATTCGGCTAATTTTTTTTAAAACAAAAAGTGGTCTTACACGTTTGGCTTACACGTTTTCAACAACAACATTTTTGACTAAATATCAACAACATTTTTGGCTTACACGTTTGGCTTATTTGGCTTTGACTGGTTCAACAACATTTTTTTTTCATATTTCATTTGGTTTATGTGTTGGTGCATATTTCATTTAGTTTATATTTGGTTTAGCTTTTCTTCACGTCATTTTTTTAGCCTATTAAGGATAATATGTAAAGCTTATACAAGCTTATATTAGTTGAGCTTATATCATCCTTGTGGCTAGCTTATTCGTGGTAACGGCGTGAAACAAACGAGTGTAACAAGAAGGGAAGAACTAGGTGCGTACAAAGTGTTTGATATTTTGCTTCAACCGAACTAAACCACCGATCTAGTTGTCTTTCTTTTGGAACCGAACGAGACACCAAATTAAACAACCCGATCTAGTCATTTGTTACGCCCTGACAAATGTCCGAACGTAGGTTTTTGTTGTCTCAGACCGAACAAGTGGAAAGCACTAGAAATCGAACGACGTAAAAAAAATTACAAAGACCATATACGATCGTGCTCTCAAAACCTTTGTCAAACGAACGAAGTGGATTCAAGGTAGAGCGAATACGATGTGAATTCAAGGTGAGCCAACGCGTTAACAATCCAAAGACAACCAGATATACGAGCATCCAGACATAGGAGCCGACGATGTGCATTCTCCTTTGGGCCGAACGACCTTCAACACTTAGACAACCGAACGAGCAAAAGTTTGAAGACAGAGAATATATTTCCGAAAACGTCACAGTGAGAACTAGTAGGGCACCGATTACGAACAACATTTGTCAAGAAGTATGAATGAGTTGGACTCTTTAACTTCCGATCGAAGTGTCAATAACAAACTAAAACATACACGATTTTAAACCTTTTTCGGTTTTACGGTTTCGAGATACGTTAAACGACGGGACTTAAGACATATATCATCGTGTTCGTGTCGTCGTTTCGATCATCGTGGTATATTCGGATTTCACCGACGATAACCGAACGACTTTAAAAGATCAAATTTTATAATCATTCCATTTTTATAAACTTTCAATCGAAAAGAGAAAAAAAAGGGTGGGAAATGTTGCATTAATTACCAAGGTTCACAAGTTGTCACATGCAACCCCTACATGTTTACTACAATTACCACACAAGTTCTTGTTGCATAACAAACATTTTTGTTGAAAATAGATTTACACCGTTAGTCCTTAGTGCCTCTAATTCAACCGTTAGTGCCATCTTGTGCTTTAAAGTGAACGGTTCTTTGCACGTTTGTCCTTACTTGAGTTTTAATCAACCATTACTCATCTCAAGTTGAAGGTTTGTACACCGAATGATAATAATGGGCCGAAAAAATAAAAAAATAAAATAAAATAAAAAAAATAAATAATAATAAAAAAATAAAAATAAAAAAATAAAAGTAAAAATAAATTTAAAAACCATTTGTTACATTTTGTGTTAAATGTTTTTTTTAGTGATTAATTTTTTATGTTCTAGTCTACGATATTTTTTTTCTTGCGAATTAAATAATTTTTTGTTTGCGCAAGTAGTTTGTGGTGATTAATTGAGCAAGCTTGTCGGGATTATTCGTTGTCTATCGGGATTTTGTTCGAGACAGATATGAGTCTGAGAAGTGATTACAGGTTGGTTCGACAATGCGGAGATTCCGTTGTTATTGGGAGTGAATACCCTCTCAGTTGCTTTTGTGAACGGTTTATGAATTTCTTGAAAGCCCCTCCCCCCCCCCACCCCCCCCCCCCATCGCTCAATCCTACATGTGCGCGCAACGGATGTTGAAGCAATGTTAATTATATCTGAATGGTGATCAACCCATTGCTGTTATTGCTCATTGTCACTTGCTGGAACTGCACCTAATGCACCTCCCTACTTTAAGGATCCCTAATTTTGGACTGCTGAAGAGAAAAAGAATCGAAAGATTGATCGTCTTGCAAGATCTCTTTTGATTCAAGGCTTCCAAATGACATTTATTCTCTTATTGATAGCAACGATACTGCTAAAGATTTATGGGATGCTCTTGAAAGGCAGATGCGTGGTTCTGAGTATGGTGAACAAGATAGGAAAGCTGCAATTTTATATGAGTATGAGACTTTCAAAGCTACTGAAGGAGAACAATTGCATTGATACATATCTTCGTTACCGTTACAAGTGATTAATGATTGAAGAAGTGTGGTTATAGAAAGATAAAGTGAGTTGAATTACATAGTTCTAAAACTCAATCTACAACCAGAATGGAAACAGTATGGCTTATTGGTACATGATGAGGCACACCACAAGAACTTAATGGATATCAATATGATGCTCTTCCAACATTTGAGCAAAAACCAAGGTGATGTTAAATGATGCAACTGGCGCCATTAAAATGAGAAAGCAGGTGTGGTACTTCAGATCCATTAGCAATTGGTTTTGATGAGAAACAAAAGTGAACAAACGCAAAGAGAAAGTTGCAGTTCAATCAGAGTCTGAAGGAAGTGATGATGAAGATATCAGTGATTTGAAAAAGATTACCGCGTTGTTAGCAAAAGCTTTTAATCGAAAGAAGTATTATGCTAAGCCAACAAACAACAATTTGAGAACTTATTCAGCTTCTTCTTCAGCAAACAAGAAACCAGAGTACTTTGAAGTCAGAGGAAAAGAAAAGAGGATAAGAAAGTCGATGAGAAGGTAAAAACAGCGATATGGAGCAAAACGTTTTGTGCTATAATTGCAAGAAGGAATGACATGTTTGCCTAAAAGAATGCAAAGAAAGCAAAAGGTCAAAGACTTACAAACTACCTACAAGACATAAGATGTTGCTAGCTGAAGAAGCATAGTGATGAGACAAGTGCTTCTTGCTGAGGACAAGCGTGGGATGGAAGTCTAGTAGTGATTCAGATCAAGAGATAAATGCAAATATGGTCTTCATGGCTAAAATGGAAAAAAAAAATCAGATTCGGAGGAAAGCTTCATCATACTTGCTGAAGAAAACCATTGATGAGGTATCTTATTACAACATCTGATTTTTGAAAGTGATTCTGTTATGAAGCTCAGAATATTATGCGAATAACTCTACTATATTATGGTTTATTTTGTGAACAATGATGATGGATCAAGAAATTTTTCATGATCAATTGGAATCTGCTAGTGAAAATTTTAATGAAAATCATTATTGTATCTCAAACAGATCCTGATCACAGTCCAAGTTGATCATTAATGATTTCTTGGAAAAAGCACAAAAGAACATTTAGTTGATAAATTGATTTAAGAGGTTTTTAAACCAAGATTTCTGAATGTCAGACAACGTATTGAGAAAGCAAATCAACAAAGCAAAGAATTTAGAAAATCAAACAAGGATTTTTTATACAGGATAAATTGAAGTTCTTGAAGAATCAAGTAAACAACTTTTGAGGAGAAAATAAGCAATGAATTTAAGGAACAAAATAATAGTGTTGAATGCATACATAATTGATTTCTTGCTCAACCGGAAGTTTTTGCAAGAACAACTCAAAGTCAAAACATGTTGTGTTGATATCCAATGAATGTCAAGCACAATATGCTAAAACTTGAGGAAGAAAGTATCAATATATGATAGATATTTGCTCTTTGTCGATAATATAAAAAAACATAGGGATAAAAGATTGCATGAACTGAGAGATTTTATTTGATAAGATGAGTTGTTAGTTTGTTGAGATGAATAATAATGTACTAAGGCTTCAAGAGAAAATTTTAGAAAAAGAAACGAAATTTTAGAACTGGAAGGTGTGTGGCGTAACAAGGATTAGAATTGAAAAGTGTTTGGAAAGATCATTGAATGATTTCGTGAAACAAACTTCACTAAAACTTGGGACAAACGAGTCCAGACAATAATATGATCATGCCTTCTAAGTATAAAATGTATGGATGGTCGAAAAAGGAATAGGTTTATCGTAAAATCAAGTATATTTTGTAAAAGCAAAAGATTTGAGACTGGTCTTAACTGATGACTGAGGGTATTGGTTCTAGGGTATTACTACGATGTTTCTCACCATTCGAATGAAGATTTGAAAATTGAGAAATTTTAAAAAGAAGCAAGAGGAGAATAAAATTGAGTGTGACAATATGATTATGGAATATCTGTAAGGCAAGTTATGTGGAAATGGAAAAGATATATTTTTTGGATCCGATTATTTTCAAGAGATTATATATCCAGATTTTTGAAATGATTGATATTCGTTTTCAGCAATCAAGTTTCAATCCAAACCATATGTTCCAACACGTGATTTTTAGAAAAGATCTAATTGGTTAGAAGGATAGAGTTGTGTACTGAGTCTTTTGGAAAAAAGGGAAAAAGAAAATTTGGAAAAATAAATTGTGTCTTTTGAAAATCAAAAGGATTATGAGTCGAAGTGCGGAAAAATGCAATTTCTGGATTCGGATAAATCAAAATAGTGGGAAAATTGATTGTACATGAAGTTGAAAAAGGTGCCCTTTTGTGACAATTTGGAGAATTCAAACTTGTGATGCTCTAGCCGAATGTTCAAAAAATTGTGTCACAAAGTGTTTCACCCAATTTAAGCGAATATTAATCCATATTGTGCACTTTCTACAAATAATGTTGAAAATAAAACACAAAAAAGAAATTGAAGTAAGAGTATGAGAACATCATCAAAATAACATGACAATCAGGTGAATAGTGATGTATTGCCGCTGCCCATTATATAGTAGATTTTGTTCATTTTATTTTTTCACCAGATAGTAGCACACAGTTAAGTTGTGTTAGAAGACCCTAAGCATAGTGGTGTTATTTGCGATAGAAGAAAGGGGCGTCTCAATAATTCTAATGATTGATTTGTCTTCTGTTAGTCTATTCTCAATAATTGATCAAGATGTTTAGCGATATTCTCGCAAAGACTTGTTGTCATGTGTAATAATTCCTCATCATGAAGGGACACTGGAGGTGCTATGCTTGTAATGAGCGATAGAGGTTTCTTGTAATTTAGATTGTTTGCTTCTTGTGATGCAGAAGATTTGTTTGTTTTTGATGATGTAAGTAGTTAGAAAATCTCAAACGTTAGCACATGATTGCCTTTTTAGGAAAAAGCCTCCTTATGATTTTTGAAGTGAATTCTAGGAGTAATTCGAATAACAATCTTTACCTAGAACGTGTTTAGGTGGCTTCCTAAAAACACATGCAACGTTAGATACAACACCGTTGATAAAAATGGATTCTCCATAAGTCTCGAGTCAAATAGATAAACAGTTCTATGTCACCTAAACCCCCACCTGGATCATTACCATCATAGACCACAAAAACCAAACCCTAAAACCCCAAATTCACCCCCACTCCCACCAGATTTACCACCTCTCCAATCATCCAAAATGGCCACAAGAACTCCTACCCCCCACCCCCAACACCCCACCACTCGTTCTCTAGCTCACTCCCCCCGACTACCGTGCCCACCCTCACCTCCCTCCCCGCGCACCTGTTTTATCGCCCTATCCCTTACGCCCCCCCTGCACGCCCACAACGTCCACTTGGCTACACGGCATTCCTGTGCCCCCCCACTTATGTCATTGGGCCCCCTCAATCCATCATTCTTCGTTCTCAGGAGACCTTGTTACAAACGTCAACATATGTACTCGGGTAATCGGGCTCTCTTTGAAGTACCTTTGTCGGAAAAGTTTGTTAGGTCAACGGTACGCCCTATATTTGGCACTAATGTAATTGTCGCTGGTGAGCTGTTGATTGCTGGCTATGGACGTGTTGTTTATTTCGGCAGTCTATATGACGATCATAGGCGAAAGTTTTTACCGCTATGTCGAAGGTCATTAGGAAATACCTCATAATATTATTTAGGTCGTTGTGAACAGATTTGTTTGAACAATGGGGCCTTTGAAGTTGCCTTACTCGAATGTCGACAAATGTTTTGGTTTACGAAATGAAGATTGTGTTTAGATTTGCAACGTATAAGCATCGGGTGGCAATCTGTTGTCGACTTTTGTTTATACTATTGCTCTTAACGCAAATCTGTTAATATCAATTTTACTTCAGGCATTGTCATTATAGCAAAGGCTTCTCTTCTTCGTAAATCTTGGTCTTGTCTGGACACACTTCAAAGTCTTTCTCTTTGAATTTCAGCTCCAATCATTCTCAATAACCTTGTGAAAAACTAAATCTTGTTTACGAAGACGGTCTTCCTAAGAGAAATGCGAAAAAATAGATAAACTTTTCATTTGGTAGCTCTACCGCTTGAGAAAAAGGAGAAGACTTCTCATATTCGAAAATCATTCAAACAAGCTCCACAAAAAATGCCTTTTGCTTACGAAAATCAAAACAATACGCCAAACTTTTCTCATTCTTCCATATGGATTTGTTTGTGGTCCACATCAGCTGCGTTCAGGAAAAAGTTATTAATCGGGAAAAGCCGATATGGTAATACCTCTATATTGTGGTAGTTTGTTGTTCGATGATATGCACGGTATCACTCCACATAGGGATATTTTCTTTTCTCTTCATTCAAATGATTGAAGTTCATTCGTGAAGTCATCATTTCATTTCAGTGTAAAGAAAATACCCAACGCTCCTCCAACTATATTAGATTCCCAAAAACTAGTGAATATTCAGACTTTCCATAGCTTCTCAGTCGTGTTTGGATATGATCAATGGTACGAGTTTAAAGAACTCTCATAACTTCTTGCTAAAGTTTTTTTGATGTAGGTCGGCCATTGTCTCAATCTAATTGTCTGACTTGCTACTCGAATGAAACGCACAAGCAATATGGGTGTCGTGGCAAAGGAGCGAAATCGAACCCTTAGTCGACATGTTGCTTAATAGCATAATATTGCTTTACAATTTGTCAAAATCTACCCGCACATTTGTTTTACTTTCGGGCTGAAGCCATACGAATCAACAGCTATTGCTTTACTACTCAGAAATTAGTCTCGATTATCAAAAATCGTTTCGATTAAAACTCTCCATTAAGAGCTCATTAAAAAGAGAAAAAACCAAAACATTCTCAAGTTCTATTCCATGTGTTTGGTTGCTGATAGTTATCTTCTCAATTGATTTGCTGATGTTGGAAATAGCTCATAGCTCATTAAAGCGGGATATTTTGGAGTGTTTGTTGGATATTCAAATAAGAATCTGCTCATTAGGTATTACAATATAACGAGATCTCTCGAAGTTTCTCACCAGATTCGAGTCGTGACTGTGGAATCTTTGATGATGATGTCAGAAATGGCCTTCTAAACTCAACTTCTGTTTAGCATACCGGTTTATCTAATTTAACAGTAACGGGATAATCCTTTCAAAAATCACCACACGGTTTCACAAGTATTCGAAAATTAAATAGAAAAGATTTGCGAAGATATTTATTTTTACAATTTTTACGTTGAGTGATTTTGATTCTTCAAAATGAAAACGAAATCTTATGACACCACGAATGTTGAAAAAAAAAAATAAAAAAAACCACTCCACCCTTTTTTCCAAAAACGAATATTTCTCTTCGCACGAAGGAGAAGTTTTTCATGAGGTTTCAGATAATCATTTTCAAGAGGAATCTTTTCTATCTTCATATTGAAATTGATGCACGTTCAACTCAAAGGTAAAAGAAGTATGGTTTTCTCCACACAACATACTTCAAATCGATTTCATCTAAACCTATGGGTTTTCCCTTTTATTGTGAATAGAAGAAAGTTCCGTCAACATCATTTAATGATGTTATGATGACAAGAATTTGGAAGATGCACTTATTTTTTATTTTGATCCTTGCAAGTATCATAATTCACCCTTGCTTCTTATCACTTATGGTTCATTCATTCTCATCAAACTCTCCATTATCACCAACACGAGAAAAAGAGTTTAGACTAAGAATCATCCATCTTAAATATAAATAATTTGGTGCCAAAAGTAGTGTGTTCGTTATCAAGTAGGACAACTTAGCAAATTCAATGTTTTTGCCTGTTTGCTAAGTTAGTATTGACCCTGCTAAAGTAGCTGAAGCTTTGAATAAGATGTGTGGCGTGGGTTAGTGCAATTTGCAAGATGAGCTTTGATCAATTTGACAAGATTTGATTGTTTGAGATTGTTTCCTTGACCCGAGCATGACTGTATCAAACACAAATGGATCTTCCAGAATAAGAACATGATAATGAATGCAAGTGTGGATTATTCGAAACAAAGCAAGGCTTGTCGCTGTAGGATACTGTCAACAAGAAGGCATTGATTATGATGAGACGTTTGCTCCAGTTGCTCGAATTGAGGCTATACGCTTATTTCTTGCACAGTACGCTGCTCATAAGGATTTCTCAGGGACTTTCTCTCAATATGGATGTAAAGACGGCGTTTCTCAATGGAATTCTTAATACGAGGATACAGTATATGTTGGTCAACCTCACAGTAGGTTTTGTATCACGCTCAAACCTATATCCCAGACCTTGTGTCTTCGTCTCTCGACAAAGCTCGAGGTGGCTTTGAAACAAGCTCACATCGGGCATCGGTTAGACGTATCTTTCAAAATTACTTGGTTGATTAGCGGTTTCCAAAATGGTTCAATGCAGATACTACTTCTTTGTCATAAAAAAAGAAAGGGTATTTAAGAAATATGAATGCTAATTCAAATATACGGGTTGATGAATAATATTTGGGCTCACGATATCCAAAATATTGCACGAAATTTTCAGACTTAATGGTTAAACATTTTGAAATGAGTATGATGGGCGAATAAATTCTTTCTAGGATCCAAGTGTAATAAGTACAATCAATTCAATTAGGATTATTCATAAATCAATACAAGTACATTCTTGATTATTTTGAAAAACGTTTTTAGAATGGATATTTGTGATATGGTTCCCAGCCCATGAGTTGAACAAGCTAAACTCAAACTTAATTTAGTTGGAAACTCCAGCTAGTTGATCATACTGATATCGTACGTATGATTGGGTCATTGATGTTACCCATTACTTCAAGTCTCGGCCTAAAGATGATAATGTTTTGCAACATGTATAGTGTGCTAGATATCTCACGGCAACACCACAGAATATGAACCATTCATGTGCAGCGTCAAAAGGATCTTTCGTCTATCTCAATGGGAGCTATTATATTTAGGGGCCTTTGGTATCCGAACAGATCTGGCTTTGATCTAACTGCTTATTCAGAGCAGAACGTTGGCAGTGACTGTGCAATATTAGATCGAAAAAGTACATATCGGCTTCTCATAAGTGTATTTATTTTTTAGGTCGGACAAGTTGGTGTGTTCCGGTCTATCCTACGTATCAGATATGTGTGTGTCTTTTTCTTACAGTCTGAATCTGAATATGTTGCTCTGGTTGGGCTGTTTGTGCTCCATGTTTCTGTGATTCGACGTGACTCGCAGTTGAACTGACTTTTGGCTTCTTCTTAGACAAACCCAAACGAAGTAACCGAGTTACTTGTGATTCTAAAGTGTGAGGTGCATGAGGGAGATTTGCCGGGTGTGTGTACTACTTACCCCCCCCCCCAACTACTCTCTCATAGTCCGCCCCAGGTGGATTCTTTCAAATTAAACCCTTTTATTATTTATTTCCATTCAGAAGAATGAGTCGGGTTACATAACCACTGAACAAAACAATTATATGTGGATGGTATCATCTTTATAAAGGTATTCATGTTGAAAAAAAGGAAACATTAGAGTTATATTAGTCAGGTACTGAATTTCAACTTTGCTGATTTATTCCGAAATCTCTGCCTGATGGCTCGATTGTAAGTTTTTTAGTCGAGAAGTTAGTATGATGAGTCGTGAAAATAAATTTCTTTACGCCATGATAACAATGTGTTTGATTAATAATTTTTTAGAAAAGACAAAAAGATTTTTCTAAATATATAAAATTTTAGAAAAGACGCAAAAAGATTTTTATTTTATCATAAAAATTTTAACAAAAATTCAAATAAGATTTTACTTTTATTATAAAATAAATTTAAATTAATATTTTAAATCTTTTTATATATATTGGCTTTCTCATTACAAATGTCTGTATAGTAACTCCCGTGCTTAATATGATGGCTCTTTAGTTATATTTCAGTTCGAACTCCCCGAGCATTCATCTGATGGCTTGTTGTACTCAATTCGTACATAAAACCCGTGCTTTAAAGAAAAGAATGGTGTACGCTTCAGTGCAGTTCTATCCTTTGGAAATAAGAAGAGAATTCTTTCTTTTGAACTTGAGTCATTGACAAATATTTTTCTTAATCTTTATCTGGTACTTTAAAAGATTTTAAAATCTATTTGTTTTCAAAAGTCAATGATCTCAAGTTGATGCGTTACGCTGTACGATTCGGATTTCTTTAATTGGTTCTTTCAAGATAAATTAATATTTTAAAAGGTCCCTTCAAATCGAATGTTACACTTTGTGAAAGTGTCTAAAGAAATAAATGGACTCAGACTGTGGCCAAAAGAGGAACTCCCTCATAAAGGATTTGAACGAAGGATATGGTATATCATTTCGAGGGGGTGTGTCCGTAGATTAGGGTGTTCAGAGAAAAGTTTTCATGAAAAGAAAAGATACAATGGAAAATTATTTTAGACATTTCACCTTCACATATCGTATTTTTGCGTTTTTAGACTTCATGATAAAAATGTTCTCGGGCCTTATGTTAACGGTGGGGGTGTTTTGTCTTTATAATGATTGAAAACCTTTTAAAGATCAATATTTTCTTTCTTACATATGACTGTTTGTGAGACTGATGAAAAAAACAAATAGAGAGATTTGTGATGAGAAAAAAGAAAGAGAGAAATGAGAAATCGGATATAAATTTGAAAAACATGAAAGTACTCTCATATGTCATGTGCTTCAAAAGCAAGAACAGCACATGAAAAGAAAAAGAGAAAAGTATGCAAGAAAAGAAATGCCACCACATACAAAAACAGACAGAGTGATTGTTCTACATTTTCTTGATATTATCAAAATCTCATGATACGATTTCAGATTTTCATCATGGTTTTCACGGACATTCTTTCTAAAGGGAATTAATCTTGGTGTATGTTGATTGAGTTGCACGGTGTGATTTAGTTACTCCTCTCAAAAATACTTCCTAGATCTCCAGACACCATGAAATTGTAATCTACCCCGGGAGTCTTTCCTTCCAATTTAGGAATGTTAGTGTCTAGGTGATGGAGTTTGATGGGTTGTAAATCAAACATGTTTCTCGAATGCCAAAAGGACCTATAAGTGAGAATAAAGCTTTGAATGAATAACTAAAAGGATAAGAAAATTGACAAAGTTGTCAGAAACTGACGCAAGAATATGGATGAAAAAGAATCAAAATGATAGAAGCAAAAATGAAAAGGATTTGGAAGTTGAAAAAAGTAGAGAGGCTTATAAGAAAAGATGAAGGGTCATGAGTTGTTTGTATCCTAAACTAGGGATAGAAACGGAGTCAAAACTCATAATCCTATCGGATTATCATTCACGTTGATTTTCTCTGGTATTGAATTGACTATCTGGACCCAAGTGATATGCAAAGCCAATAGACCCTTCTAGCCACTCTCAAATAACTTCTCAAAAAGTATTTGTTTCATTCTCACAGAGATTTAAACGCATAATCTATCGACTTCTCATTCCGAGAATGTTGGTATGTAAATAAAAGGGACATTTGCTCAGTCCCTGCTTAGTCTACAAGTGCACAAGAGTCTAGAGCACAATTGATATTTCAATGAAATATCTTTGGACATAAAAGTACGTTTTATATTAAACTATCAATGATAAAAAGGTTACAATGATATATGTCTTTAGTGACATTTGCATGTCTACGTGCCTCATTGCGGAAACATTCTGGAGTGATACTATAAAATAGTATTCACAGTGATTGAATGGAAATCCTACCAGTGCTAACATCATGCCAACGGCTGACATGTAGGTACTATATTGACAATGATTGACAAATTGATTCAAATAAGTGTAACGTAGTAATCTAAGTGATCTTAGTGGTTATGTGTTTCCCAGGGTAACACAAACCTACGTGCTCGAGTTCAATGCTTATTTGGATTTCTATGTCATTTTCCGCATCTTTATACATTGAGATATTGATTTGGTCATATTTTTCAATATAACATTCGTCAGGAATTTTTAAAGCATGATCTATGTGAATGTATGATACTTCACATGTTAGAATGTGGAGTGGTTCTTACTCTGATAATTATCCATTTCATCTTCTCTCACAACACTATTACTACAACATTCTACCGTTCACAGGATGACTGACTTAACCGGAACTTGAAATATGCAAAAGTTTCTTCAAACCTTTCCAACGGGAATAGATGCAATCATATTTGTTGGTTTGAGGGAGCTTATGGGTTATTTTTGGGGGAGTATGTTTGTTTATAAAGGGAAAATGTTAGAAAGACAGAAGATTCGATTTTCAATTTCGAGGGACTTCGCATAAGGTATAGTACTTCAAACACCGGAGCCTTATTTTAGAAGCTTTATAGTTCATGATGTTTATGATGGATCATAATCATCAGGGGGGGAGATGATATAGCTATGAAACGTACATAGGTCGATTCAATGTATATGATGGGGACGAAGATTAAGCTAGATATTGGACAAATCAAGCATACTTGCATAGAAATTGAATCATAAAGAAATCGTTATGGTACAAATGTAGTTTGATAGAAGATAAGAGATTCGTTATTCTAGATGTGAGGTTACTTCTCATACAAGTATTTTGAATAGCTGTAGGGTGTTTCATTAACTTCAAGAAGAATTCGTTCGTGATAGCCGGGTTGGTATCAATTGGCTTGGATATTTGAACACTTCTCATTAGAATATATACATTGTATATCGAGACAATCAAGGTTTACTAATCTTCAAATATTCACAGAGACTGGATATGTGATTAAAGGGTGTGCTTAATGTTTTTGAAGATACATGCGAAAAGTCAGTTGTTAAAGTCTTTTTACAAACGGAGAATGCTGATTCATATATCATCGGTTTTCATGATTGTCATCAGCAACATTAGGTGATTGATAATCTACATTCAATGATCAAGTTCCAACGTTATTAAAGATTTCTTACATTGCATATTAAAGAATCTAAGTTGCAACAAGAAGGGTCAAAGCTAGCTTTTGAGAATTGATGAATTTTCGGAGTTCGAGAGTTAGAGTTGATACCTTCAGGGATAAACGAAAGATTCTATGTGTCACTATAGGAGAGAGATATATCTGAAGCATTATTAACAGGTAGTGTTTGCTACAATCGGTCGTCCCTCAAACTTTCATAAAGTAATTCTCAGCGTTCTTCGACGCTTCAAGAAAAAGAAATGACATGACTACTTCAGTTATCAAGTATTGCAGAATATGGATGAAGTAATCTCAATACAATAAAGTTAATAAGGTTAGTTTATGTATGTTCATTCTAGGCCGAGTTTGTCTAGTTCTCGACAGTAAACGCGCGCTCTACTTGTAAAGCACTATTATAAAGTGTGGGACTCTAAATAGGTTAAGTAAGGATAAGTTTTATCAACAAGCTAAACAAGGGCTTATAATAGTACAGTTATTTCATGTTAGATTGTAAAAACTTTTTTAATCAAAGGCAAGTTTGAGGGTATTTGCTTCTCTATAACACACACACACTGAAATTACACCTTCGCATCTTTCACACTCATATACTTCAATCCAAGAATCTATTTGGTTAATATGTTTATTGTTATTTGCTCATAAATTAGCTTAGTTTTAAGTGTTATAAGACTGTTTAAGTAAGTGCATTAGGTCTATGGTCATCGTTGTTTTAGAGGTTTGATTATTAGAGTGTGTCAGAGGCATCAGCTAGGTTTTAAACAGAAATAAGGGTACTTTTGCAATCTTATAAAAGCCATTTTCTAGCTTAAAATTCAGCAAGAAAAAGTAGTTGTTAGCTTTTGATATTTTGTGCACAATTAGATTTTAGGCTATTCTAGTTAGATTAAAACTTATTTGAGTTAAAAAGCTTATTTAAATACTTGTTTTAGATCTGCAATTTAGCTTTTTGTCTTTTCATTCAAAAACCAAAAGTTAGGTAAAAATGCATAGGCAGCTTTTTCATTAAGCTTTTGATTAAGCATTTGATTTTCAAAATACTTTTTAAAAGTGGTTTTGTGTAGTTTATTAGTCAAGGTTTAGAGTAGTATAAGCTAGATTCCCATAAGGATCCAATAGCTTATCTTAAAATAAGCTTAAAGTTTCCTCCAGGGACTGTTTGATTAACAGTTGAATCAAAGTGCTTATTTGAGATTTTTAGCTTATTGCATTAAGTTTTTGTTTAGTTTCTGTCTTAACTAGCTTATTAGGTTAATATTAAGTTGTTTGTAGCTTATTAGGTCCAGGATTTAGCTTATTTTGTCTTTTCTTAAAAATCCAAAAACATCAAAATCAGCATAAGTAGCTTTTTCATTTAACTTTTTCAGTGCTTATTTGAAATTCAAAATGCTTTTTGTTTATTGTTTCAAGTAGCTTATAGGCCAGGCTTTAAGTAGGTATAAGTTAGATTGCCATAAGGATCTGTTTGCTTATTGCAAAATAAGCTCAAAGTTTGCTATCTGTCTGTTTAGTATGCAGTTTAGTATAAGTGCTTATTTGATTTTTCAGCTTATGGCTTATCCATTTTGCTTATTTCTAGTCTAGTTTAGCTTATTAGGTTAGATTTAAGATAGTGATAGCTTATTTAGTTTAGAGTCTAGCTTAATCAAGATTTCTAGCTTATTTAGTTGTGTTAAAAGTTTAAAAAAAAAGTTAAGTGTGAATAGTCTTAATTTTAAGCTGTTAACTAGCTTTTTAGTGACTTTTAGAAAAGTTGTTTTCACGAAAATAGCTTATTATAAGCTGTTTTACAACTTTGCTTTTTAGGTTTTTGCAAAAAAATAAAAAAAAGAGAAACCAAGGAAGATGGGGGTGAGCAAGACTCAAACCCCCGACCTCAACCTAGTCTCACCTTTTATAAGCCTCAACACACACACACCCCTCACCAACGTGCCCTTGGGACTTTTACGTCCAACTTTGCATAATCAAACCTTTTAACCATTTTTTGAGTTTTATGTATAATAAGCAATTCGATTTCTTATTTGATTTTTCCCGGCTTATTTAGTCTAGCACTTTAGGATTTCTTATTTTTCCTGCATCCTTCTTATCATAAGCTATTTTTAGGATTTTTTTAGGATTTTTAGCTTAAAGTTTAATATTTTTCGTGAATTAATTTTGTTAAAAACTTTAAAAAATCATAAAAAATAGAAAATTAATCCAAAAAAAATAATTTTCTTTTTTATAAAATTTTCTTTTATCATATTCTAGGCTTAGGTTTGAAATTCACTTTCGTAGGGTTAATATTTTGAAAGTTCACTTTTTAAAGAACGAGATTCGATCCCCGTTCTGGTTTTCTTCGTTTTTAAGCTTTAAGTGTTCTCGTTTTTAGAATTTCCTTAGCATTTTCTTTTTAAATAGTCATTTAGGATTAGAAAAAGTTTAGATACTCATTTAGGGATTAATTTAGTTCAATTGCTCATTTGTCACATTTTCTTAATCCCGTTAACGTTTTTCGTAGTTAGTTTTAATTGTGCTTTTATTTGCTCTCTATTAGGATTTTAGAAAACAATAATCTTCGAACCAATTCAAGTCATTGTCCAAATAACAAGCGAGGTCTCAATTTCATAAGTCTTTGGGAAAACGACCTGGTAGTCACTTACTGGTTAAACGTGTAGTATTTTTGTAAGATTTTTCCTACTACCTTTGTCCTCAAGGGTAGTTTTGGAATTTTCTATACTTTGGATATTATTACGTATATACTTGAGACGTATCAAGTTTTTGGCGCCGTTGCCGGGGATTTGTGATTAAGATTCCTTCGTTTGCAGTTTGTCGATCGTGGTTTGAAGAACCTTTCGTCTTCGAAAGTTACGCTTTTGAGAAAATCAAAAATACAAAAAAAAATTAAAAATATAAAAAGTAAAAAAATATTTTTCTTTTCTTTTTAGTATAAGTAGAAGATTAATAAATAAGAAAAATACAAAAATATTTGCTCTTCCGGATTTTTCGATTTTTCTTGTGAACCCTCTCTTGTGAATCCATAACCATAGCTCCAAAGCTCAGTAACTTAATCTAGCTCCATTAGCTCCTCAATATCAGATAAATACTACATTGACTCATGCTAAATATCTCTAATTAACCACACTATCAAATTTTTGTAGTCAAAGGAGAATGCATTTCATAGCCACTGCTGATCCACTTTATCAGTCCTCTGAATCATCATAAGCACTCTTGTCAACATTTATACCTTTTCTAGCCTTTTGCTTCTTTCTTTTTCCTGTTCTTTTTACTGGCTCTTCTTCCTTTACTTCAACAACTTTTTCTCCTATAGCTGGAACATCTTTATCATCAAACCTTTGTTTCTTTGAAATCTTTGTCTGAAGCTCTTCTCCATATCTTTTCAATTTTGCCTTTGTAGCTTCAAGATTTATAGGAACAAAAGTGTCAATCTGCTGAACTAACTTATCAAACTCTTCTTTAATTTCTTCAAACTTCAACTTCTTTAACTGAGAAAGCTTCCAAGTTCCTTGATTCTTAAGATAGTTTGACATATAGATTCTTAATTGTGACTGAGTCATAGGTTTGTTTCTCTTTGCCTTAGCTCTTTCCTCTGCAAAGTGTTTCTTTCTTTGATTCACCATTTCTGCCATTCTTTTTGCAAAATCTTGTTCAGGAAAATCCTTTCCCAACACATCTTTTGTCAACTCTGCATTTGCTTCTAGCTTGGCTCTAATAGCATCCCAGTCTTCTTTAGTATAAAATTAAGCTTCAAATTGAACTTGAGCTTTTCTTTTCTTTTGTTGTTCTGATAAAGCTTCCTCTTCTGCCATTCTTTTAGCTACCATTTTATCTAAATGAATTTGCTTTGCAACTTCTTCATCCAATTGAGCTTGCAACTTTATAGCCTCTTCCAATCCAGCTTCCTCTTATCTCATTTGTTCTTTAGTTTTGTCAGAAGCCTGGATATCCTCTTCAACCATTGGAGCCTTTCCTTCCCTTTGACCCTTTTTACTAGCAGTACTAGAATCAACTTTAGTACTACCAGTACTAACCTCTTTAATACCAGTACAGTATTAATCTCTTCTTCAACATCCAATCCAGTATCAATCTTTTTGGCCATAGACCTTGCTCTCCTCCTATATCTGTTGCCCTTATCAGTTAATTTTTCCTTGCTAACACCCTGAGAAGCAACCTTTGACAATGTTTTAGCTGCCTCCAAGATTGTAGGACTGATTTCTTCTTCATGAGCCTCCCCTGAAGCTTTTGTAGGAGTAACAAAATCTATTGACTTCTCTTTTATAGATTCTCTAACCAAAGAAACTAGAGGATCAACATCAATATCCTGACTTTTCCTCCCTTGATCCTCTGATTCTTCACCCTCTGATTCAGATACGAGTACTTTCTTGGATTTCTTTAAAGCTTTTTCCAGAGATTTCACCTTCTTTACCAATTTAACCATAGCATTTCCTAGTGTCTATTTGGTGTCCTTCACCACTTTCTACAAACTATTAATCCTGGTCACTAAGGTAGGTACAAGCACCATTAATTCTTTAAGTTGCATACTATCCTCAGCACTTCCTAATGCATTACCTTCAGGGAGAGGTGCTTCATAGGACCTAGGTGGTGAAAAATGAGGTGGTGAAAAAGGTGGTGATTGATGTGGTGAATGAGGTGGTGAATGAGGTGGTGATTGAAGTGGTGAATGAGGTGGTGATTGAAGTGGTGAATGAGGTGGTGGTGATGGATGAGGTGGTGATGGAATAGGTGATGGAATAGGTGGTTGGGATGTGGATGATATTGGATCAACAGGTGTGTGATGGGGTTCAGCTGGTTGTGCTGAGCCTTTACCTTGATCCATAGCTGCCCCTGCCAACATAGCAGGCAACAATGGTACAATATCCCCTGCATAACCCCTTTTCATGTTTGCAAAAAGCTTTTTGGTCAAAGTTGGGGCTAAATACCTTCCTTTATTTTCAGTTGTAATATCCAAAATAATTTGTAAAAACCTTGGATACATTAAAAATTTTGAATTACTCTCTAAGTTATGAACCATCCCATCAAAAATCATTTTAGAAAAATTATAAACCCTATTGCTAGATAGACAGATTAATGCAGTAGCAATAGTACTACCAAATTGATCCCATCCACCAGACTTAGGGCTTAAGCAGTGTAAAATATGATGGATTAAAAATTTCCATTGGGGTGTAAAATTCTTTTTCCAAAAAGTTAATTTACCCTCAGTAACATACCCCAATGTGGCTAATCCAGCATATATTTCAGCATCAGATAAATTATGTATTCCTGTAGCATCTGCCAATTGAAGTTTACTTCTAACAGATGCCTCAGTAATAGTATACTCTTTAGAGTCTATAGATGCTACTAATTGTTGAGTCCCATTAGCAAGTGTTCTGACTGTGGCAGTTTGCCAGAACTGTTTGACTAGGGAGTCATAGATAGTAGGATTATGAGTTAAGGCATACCTGAGAGATGTACCTTTAAGGAAATCTACTACCTCAGTGAAACCAACACTTTCATTTGGTTTCTTCAGGAAAGCGACCATATTATGCTTGTCTGAGTACTTTAGGTTGGCCATATGGACTCGTTGATGAACAGAAATCGTAAGAATGTAAATTCTAATCCTGGGTTTGATGCGAGTGAATTACTAAGTGCTGGTAGAGAGAGGGAATTGAGTTTTTATCGATGAATAACAAGGTTTCTTATTGGACCGTGTGTAAAAGAAGTTTCTTTAGAGTAAAGAAAGATATTTTATTGAAGAAAGTGCAGTAATTATCCAAATAGAAAACCTATGTTAGAAGTACGCGCCGTAAAAATCTCTAACGGTAATATTTAAAATAAGAAAAGTCAATTTTCCCTCACCAGCACCAACGGTCATCTACCAGTATTAAAATTAGTCTACCAGTACTAATATAGTCTACCAGAATTAACATATAGACTACCAGTATTAACGTATAGACTACCAGAATTAACTTTAAGTCCACAGAATTAACAAGTAAACTACCAGAATTAATGTGTAGACTACCAGAATTAATTTTAAGTCCACAGAATTAACAAGTAAACTACCAGAATTAACGTGTAGACTACGAGAATTAACTCTAATACTTAGTACTTACAGACCATATATGAGTAGAATCTGCCAGCACTGCATCTATCCATCCTCAAATCCATGCTTATCCTGAAAAGTTAGTGCAATAAAAAGAAAAATATACTATGAACTTGAACTAACTATAACCTATCTACCAGCATTAATACCCTAGCAGTATTAATGTAAACTAGTATATACAAACTTTACAATTGAACCTCCCCTCAAATGTAACTACAGATTTAACATTCCAATGCTGACCACCAAAAAGTTAAACCTGGTAACATCAAATCCTTTGGTGAGAAGGTCTGCAACATTTGAGTCAGTGTGAATCTTGAGAACATCTATAAATCTCTTCTCATAACAACCCCTTATAAAGTGATGTCGAATCTCAATGTGCTTGGTTCTTGAGTGATAAATTGGATTCTTGACAACAGATATGGTGCTCTCATTGTCAATATGGATTTTGGTGTTCATGATTTTAAAGCCATAATCCATCATTTGGTTTTATATCTATAGTACTTGCACACAGCAATGAGCAGCTGCAACATATTCTGCCTCAGTAGTAAAATTTGCAACAATTGTATGCTTTTTGCATTGCCAAGATATGAGTCTTCTACCAAGAAATTGACATCCACCAGTTGTTGATTTCCTGTCAAGGCTTGCACCTGCATAATCACTATCTGAGAAAGCTTCTAGTTCAACAGGGGAATCCCTAGGATACCATAACCCTAGTTTGGGTTGATGTTTGAGATATCTAAAGATCAGCTTTACAGCATGTAAATGGGAAGCTTTTGGAGTGACTTGAAACCTTGCACAGGCACAAACAACAAACATGATGTCTAGCCTTGATGCAGTCAAATACATCAGGGAACCAATCATTGATCTGTATTCATCTTCATCTTTAACCAGGGGTTTATTTGACTCAATAGGAGTAGTAGCTGTTTTAATGGAGCAAAATTCAAACTTCTTGAGAATGTCAGCTACATACTTGTCTTGACTAATGAAGATTCTATCAGGTTATTTCTTCACCTGTAGTCCCAAAAAGAATGTAAGTTCTCCCATGGAACTTATCTGGAATCTTTTGTGCATAACTTCTTCAAATTCAGTACACATAGACTTCTTAGTAGAGCCAAATATGATGTCATCCACATAGACTTGGACCAACATAATGTCACTCTTATTCTTTTTGATAAACAAAGTTTTGTCTATGGTACCTCTTCTAAAACCATTCTCTAACAGGAAAGAAGAGAGTGTCTTATGTAGGTCCAAAGTCTTGGATCTATTTAGCCTTTTATAAGACAATAGCTAACTTGAATAAATCCAAATCAACTATATGACCGAAGAGGGCATCCATCCGCCCACCTATCAAACCACATAGACGTTGATCTACCGTTATAAATCTGATGCCAAATGAAAGGACGAACCCTAGATCTGATTTGAAGAAGCTTTTGCCATCCCCAGCTCACATCCCCAAACATGAACATCCCAAAAACTTCTACCTTGCAATTTATAATCATAGATCCATTGAACCCAAAGAGAGTCCCTAGCATTCAAAATGCTCCATATATGAGAAACCATCAAAGCAGTATTAAATTCTTCCAGCCTCCGAATTCCTAACCCACCTTCCTTAAGAGGCAAACACACTGAATCCCAAGCAACTTTCGCTTTTCCTTTCTTCATTTCACCTTGGCACCATAAAAAACCCCTCATAAGCATGTATCTGAAATCACTAATAAAAACCGAACTGGAAGAAAAAAACATCTATGGCATATATATTCATAGATGAAAGAACGGTATCTAACAAGCTGCATCCTACCACCACAGAGAAAAGAAAACTTATTACGCCAATCATTAACCTACTTTCAAGCTTCTCCACCAAAACTTTACAATCACGATAAAGAAGTCTAGATGAAATAAGAGGAACACCAAGATAACGAACCGGTAATGTACCCTCAGCAAATGGCATAAGATTTAGAATGCTAGATTTAAGGGCAATAGGGACATTACAAAAGAAAGCTGTACTCTTAGGAATACTAGGAACAAGGCCCGAGACTTCATGAACTCTTCCAAAGTATCCATAATGACCGAAACAGAATCAAGGTGACCCCTAGCAAACAAAAATAAATCATCTGCAAAACAAAGATTAATAATACGCTGCTTCTCACAATGATGATGGAATCGAAAATCCTCAGCTAAAGAAACTCTTCTTTGTAACAAAAGAGTAAGAACTTCCATAACAAGAGTAAACAAGTAAGGAGATAATGGAACCCCATTGGCCGCAACCCACGCTTACCATTGAACCAACCATGAAGATTACCATTAATACACACTGAATAAGATGTAGTAGAAACACAAACCATAATCCACTCAATTTTAGTCGGATGGAAGCCAAACCCAATCAGGATTGACTTTGAAAGAACATCTGGGTGGCCCCAATTCCTATGATAGTTTCGCATTAACTCTTGAGTAAGAAGAATATTATCAGAGATTTCTCCTACCGGAACAAATGCGGATTGATTAATGCTAACCAAGTCACCAAGATCACCTTTAATACGATTAGCAATAATCTTACTAAAATACATATGATACTAATGTATACAAGGCATGAAATTGGACGGAATCATTAATCTTACATGGCGTAGTAACTTTAGGGATAAGAGCAATAATAGTATCGTTACCTCACACGCACAGCTTACCATTGCTAAAGAAATCACGATAGCACAACTAAAATTTTCACCACAATATTATTTTTTTTACCCCCTAACCTTCTTAAAGAACGCAAGCAGTAAAACCATCATTTCCCTAAGTCTTTTATCATCACTCATAGAAAACAACGCACTTTTTATCTCAGCATCCGAGACATTCCTAACCATATGAGCAGCCTTTTGAACATCAAGAACACGGGAGAACAGATCATGATTATCAAGAGGAGTAACACTGCCCTCAACACCAAGAAACTGTTCATAGTGAGAAATAAAGCACACAGCAACCTCGTTAACTCGTAACTCATGTTAGACATGTCGTTAACCATTCAATTCGATACGAGCATTCCTACTTTACAACATTAATGAGAATAAGCAGTATTAGAAATCACCCGCATCATGCCATTCAATTTTTTTTTAGATTTTCTTGCTTAAAAACCCTTTCCTCATCAAGATAGCCTCTTTGAAAGCTAAATAAGTATGAGCAGATCCTACTCAAAGAATAGTACATGAGTGGATTTTAAATCAGATCGCCTTCTGTAACCCTCATCAAGTTCACCACGGATTTGAGTAACACGAGCATGCAAATTACCTTGATCATATAATAACTTGCGAAGAGGAGATTTAAGCCCTTTAAGACGTTTAACCAAACGAAACATAGCACAACCATTAATATTCAGATTCCATCCATTAGCAACAACATCCCTAAACCTTTCCTTATGCACAAGAAAGTTAGTAGAATTAAAAAGGCTGTTGGTTTGACTTATACACACTTTTGAATTCGGAGCACACATGGCGTATGATCAGAAATCCGATACGGTTGAAAAATAGCAAATGATCCTGGGAATTCATCAATAAAAGGAACATTAGACATGATCCTATCAATTTTCTTAAGCGACCAGATCACCCGTTACGGTTTTTGATTCCAAGCAAAAATGAAGCCAGTAGCAATAACATCCATTACTTTAGATTCGTTAGAACACACTCTTTAAACTCACGCATGGAAATATTAGGCTCATACCCTCCACACGAATGATCCTCAAGATTAAGAGCTGCATTAAAATCACCTAATAGGACCCACGGCTTATCTTGCATAAACGAACCATGAGCAGCCAAATTATTCCATAAAGCCCTTCGATCAACGTAATAGTTATCCGCGTAAATAAACGAACAAAAAATAGTACGATTATCACCACGAGTATTAATTTGACAATGCATCACCTGATTAGTTTGTGCCATAATCATAATATCAACGTTATCATCATTCCAACCAAGAATAATTCGTGTACCTTTGGTACACAAACCACCACTAGACGTCCATTTCCATTCTATGTAACAATACTTTTGCGACAAGTATCCATAAATGTAGAAACATCAACATGCACGAAAGCCAATATAGCACTCACACCAATTGTTTTCATTAACAACCTGACGAACCTCTTTTTGTTTAGGGGACCGGTTCAGACCCCGAATATTCCAAGAGGCTATACTAAACATTAAAACCAATATCAGCAGGAGTGCTTGCCCCTGTTTGAGATGTAAATAAGTTAACCGATTCATCAAAAATATTTTCCACATCCTCCTCCTCACTATCATCATCCTCATTCAGACTCTTAAGAGCATCATATGGATTAGACGTAGGTATAGATGTATTAAGGTTAGAATTCGAATCAATCACAATACTCTTTTTACCACCATCATTCAAATGGGCTGCCGAATGCCTGTCATTTGTAGTAATGGATGGACCAGGTTTAGAAACATTAGAATGAGTATCCAAATTAAACGACTTTAGTAAACTACTAAAAATGAACAAGCTTAGAATTACCGCAGCACTTTTACTTCCCCCATTCGAATCCAGAACAGTAGCTTTAGGATTAAAGGCGAACTCTTTGCCAACTTGAAAACCCTTACTCATAGGAACGCCTCTAGGAATTGCTTGCTTCCCTTTAGTATTACCCTTAGAATTACGCTTCCTATTACGGACTTGCTGGAACGCCATCATCAAGATCATCACAGAACTATATTAGTCACTTCCGAGGCAGGGCCCGACAACTCTTTGAGAGACATGATTCACGTAGTATGTACCAAAAATATTGCAATTAGACATCTCGTCGCTTCCACATTCATATTCTCACATAATAATCTCCTTAAGAAAACCCTGGACCATCAAGATCAGAACACAACCATAATGTTCTCCTTGAAAATCACGAATCCAAGCAATTTCAATTAACGTCACTCTGCGAAACTCCTCTTCCCCAATATCCTTACACATAGAACTAGTAAACGAATCAAGCATTATTGGCTTCCCAATGTATGTTGCAATCAAGCTAATACCCTCCTCTTCAAAATTTTGAATAGGAACGTCATGAAATTTAACCCAAACCGGAATGCTAGTCAACTCCTCTTTATGTAAACTAGTTTTCATAGTCCATTCCTTTAATATAATAGGAGAATTACGTATCATCCATGGGCCTCCTTCCAAAACATCATCAAGACCATCTCGAGTGTTAAATTGAAAAAAGAAGAATCCTTTTGCATTCATCATTATACGCTTCAGCCCGGTATTTATTCCAATATTCTTAAACAAAAATTCCACTACTGGAAACGCCATTCCTTTTTCCAATAAAATACCCATATAACGTATTCTCGTACCGAGTACTTACCTTTTCAACAACCTTACGGGGTATTGAAATATTAACACCTTCAAACCTATTTTTCAGCCACCATAGAAAACACATTAATACGCTCATTTAGTTTATTAGTGTTACTTGCTCCTGCTGCACCACATACGAACTTGGTTTCGGCACCAAATATCCTCGGATTGAACAATAGAGCGTATTCATTCACTATGTAGAATTTCCACAAGGGGGTCATCAAAATGGTGGGGTTGTGGTGAGTGTGGCGGGATTAGGTTTCACCCACGAAAAAGACAAAGGAAAGGTAGGCCCCAAAACTATACGTTGTGGATCTTGGTTCCAACCATCAACCTCTTCCGAGTTTTCTATAAGATTAGCAAACACGGGCATTGGTTTTCTTTTGAAAAAAGGGTGGGAAAAAACACCGGGGGTAAGATCTTCAATGAAACCTTCTATGAGATGAAAGGATGGAAAGACAGGTTTCTGTTTATAGACCGAATGGTCGTCCCTGATGCCATGGCTTGGAGACATCATGACTCTGATGTCAACGATGTGTTGCCGGATAATAACTTTAGTATTCTAGATGTTAGGGCTCTTGCCGAAAATGCTATTAATCTTCGTCCTATGCACCCCGAACTTCTTTTTGTCGTCGATCTTGCCACTGTATGGGACTTCCCTAGATACCATCCTATTTTCAAAGATACCGGAGGGAATGGCAATATTTTGAAGACTTTTCTTGTAAGTTTCTAAATTTAAATTTCGTTTTTCCTTTTGGGTTTATATTGATGCATAGATGCTAGTTGTACAAGTTGATCGTCGTAAAAATCGATTTTTGAAAACGAAAACGTACGAATATGCGTGTTTGTATGCGTCGGCTTTAAAAGGGAAAGAAAAGGGTTTTGTAGCTTTGATGTTGTGGTCGTGATGGTTGAAAAACATATATTGCTAAATAGCTTATTTTTAAGCACTTTATGGCTTATTTTGAGCTTATATGCTCGCGGCTTATTTAAGAAACACAAGGGATGTGTTTTTGGTTATTTGCTTTATATTGCGTATATTCGCGGACTATTTTTGTGGCTTACGGTGTTAACCGAATATGTATCGTAGCTTATTAAGCTTATTTTAAAGCTTATGGACTAGTTTTAGAGCTAATGGGCTCACGGCCAAATAAGCATCAAATAAGCTGTGGCTTATTTGATGGCTTATTGTGGTCTGGGTTATTTTCTACTTATTAGTATGAGCTTATGTATATAAATGGGCCTTGGTTTTGGGCTTGGATCGTATTTTGGACGTATAAATACCTTAATGGACCCTTATTGGGCCTTAAAGCCCAATAAGCGATATTTAGTCGTTTTAAGAGTTTTTGACGGACTTTTGAAAGTGAAATGTATTTACGAAGTGATATTGAACGTTATTTTGGGAAAAACGTTTTAGTAAACGTTAAAGATTGAGATTTTGGAATTTTGTCGGAAAAGTGTCGAAAGTTTGAAAAATGTTTGAAATAAAGGTTAAAAACCTTGGAAAACGTTATATAAACGTACGGGTCATGTCGAAATTTCGTAAAAAGTTTATACTTAGAAAATTTTACTTAAGAACATGATTTTTGGTTTTAAATAATAAAATATTATTTTATTATTTTATTATTTTAATAAATTCACTAAAAGACGAAAAATATAATTTTTCTCGAAACTTCTTTAATATGCTTTTTATGAGTAAACATTTCATTTTCAACCATATTATGATTTTTTTACGGTAACTAAAGTTACCGAATGGACTTATCGGTATATATATTTATAATTATTTATTATAAATATTTACTTATATTACTTTTTTTTTATAAATAGTATAAGTATGTATCGTTGAGATATCAGATTGATAAGATATATTGGGATGAGACGTCAACCATCACACCACTAAATTGTTATGGGTAATTATACAACGCATCTAGCCTCTATGCATCAAACGTGAAGACTGTTTTGAAAATAAATGATTAAAATAGGACATTAACTGGATTAGGTCGTGTGCAAAATTCGTTGCATTTGCTTGTGTGATTGAGATTTGGTTGCTTAAGACTTGCTTGAGGTGAGTTCTCGTAACCCTATTTTTCTACTGTTTTTCCGTTGAGGAAAAATGATACTCAAATGTGTTTTGAACTGTTTTTGTTTGAACTGTGCGAAACGTGGTTTTGTTTTTGGGACAATTATGTGCTTATGATTACTATGTGAATATATGTGATATAATTTTTACTTGTGTGTACTGTGTTTGGCACGGCAAGGGTGATTGGCAAGGAATTGCCATGTCTATTATGATTTTACTTGTGTGCACTGTGTTTGGCACGGCAAGGGTGATTGGCAAGAAATTGCCATATCTATTTGTGGTCCTGCCCTGATATAGTGCTCCAACTGGTAGGCCCTTTAGGTGCATAAGTGACATATTGTGTTTTCATGACTAGCGGGGATGCTAGGGCATGGTGATCGACTAGCGGGTATGCTAGGTCGTGTTTACATGATTAGCGGGGATGCTAAGTCATGGGTGATTCTCATATATTCACTATCATATTGCACTTTTGTCCACTGTTTTGAGATATTGGCACAGCTTTTGGGTTTAAGGTCAAACCTACGAGCTCACCAACATTATTGTTGACGTTTTCGAGTATCATTTTCAGGTGAAGTGAAAGATGAATAGGTTGGTGATATGTGATAGCAAGCTTAGAAGTATCCCGTGTGGATTTTTCATGTGAAGTCTTGTTTGTTTATTTTGTTTGGTTCTTAGTATTTAGAAGTTTTGGTTTAAGTTTGGATTTGGACCCCTGTGTGGGCATTAGGAATTGTAAGAGATTTTTGATTTGGTTATGATTTGGGACATCACTCGAGGTTGTTCGAGGTGGATGGTCTTCGTAACACTTGAAATTTATGCATTGTATTTCTTCTCTATTTTGTATCTTGTGTTATGATTGATCATTATGTTGCGCTCCCGAGTTTCCTCCATTGTCGGGGTGTGACATAAATGAACTTTTGCATTTCAGTTGTCTCAGTTTAGGTTCATTTAACATTTCCAAACACCTCCTTAATCTAAATGGAAATGCAGTCAAAATGGAAATGCAGGAAACAATGGAAGAAAAACACTAACTTTTCATCATAGCAAAATTATACAAGTCATCTAGCATCTCGTCAGTGACTGGTACGTTCCTATACTTACATACACATAGTCTGCCAAATCCGAAGTTCTTTCAACTTTGCTCCAATCTTGTTCTGCCATTGCATAAATGAGGTTGTGATTAATGTGAAATGATTAAGAAAAATGATGTTTACCCAATGATCAAATAAGCATAACGAAATAAATAAGCAAATAAATAACACTAACCATTTTTTTATTGATTTCATCTTTCTTGTGTGACATTGTTCTTGATGATTGTGGTTATGAATATGGATTTAGGGTTTTGTGTTTATGATTATATGGGTTTGGTGTTTATGATTGTGGTTATGTGTTTATGTGGTCAAGGGTCAAAACATAGCGGTCAAATGACCCGTACAAATACCCACGAGTAAGGAAAAAAATTACACGTGGATTACACCGGCTACTAGCCGGTTTGGTGGTTAACAATGATATTAAAATTAAATGAGACACCGAAAATAGTAAGTAGTTTATAAATGATGTTTACCCTTTATGAATTGGAAGCGAAAAACAAAATCATAATTAAAAAACACAATAAAGCGAAAATAAAGGGAATTCCTTCGGATCACCGGCAAGTAACCGATGACCGGATAATAGCAAATTTTGTTGTTGGATCTTACCTAAAGTTGCGATACCATGTAAAATAGAAAATAGATGTATTATTGAATTATGTTTATGTGTGATTACATAATGAGATATCATTTCTATTTATAATGAAACATAATTTGAAAAATAAGTTAACTAACCCTAAACCTAATAAACTTAAGCCCACAGTTGGGTTTGGGCCATAATCTAACCATCTAACACAAATATCACAAATTGTTTAAAGATTATATGAACAAATCTTGGCTATGCATTTTTTTCTTTAATACAAAAAAAACCTATTTTTACTTTTTTTTATCTTTGAGTAGACATGCAATTCGATATACTTGCGGCGGATTTTATTTTGATTTCTTTCCTTGGTGTTGAAATTTACATCACGAAAAATCACACGTGCTTTATTGTTTTGAAAATCA
>BQNB010075324.1:2405-9905 GCA_026074375.1 Tanacetum coccineum
GGCCTCCCTTAAGCCTATAAATACAGCCTCATATCCTTCATATCTTACACACAACTCATTCTAACTCTACAACAACTTAGAGATGGAGAAATTGGTAATCTTGGCTTGACAAACCAAAGATCCAAACACCCCTTTAAACCACCATCACCACCATCGACTACCATCACTCTCCACCATTAATTTCCTAAAACCAACTGCCATTCTCAAACCTCATTCATCCATTTCTAATAACACACAATCATCTACAATCCTCTTAACGAGTAGAATTAGAGTTTGAAAGTGTTTTGGGGAATTTAGTTGAACTTGCTTGTTGTATCAACATTTCCAGATTACAATCCATCCAAGAAAGTAGCATTTAAGTGTAATTCAAATCTATAAGTGATTGTGACAGAATTGTTTATAGTTTCTGGGTTTACTTTGAATATAATATAGTTTTCGTTGGGAATACTTGTGAAATCATCAAATATTTTCTCTTGAAGTTGGTATAAATCTTGATTATCTTTTGAATATGATCTTTACTGAATTAATGATGAATGTTATGTGTTTTGTTACTTGTTTGATTATGGAGTAGTTGCTTAATGTTTGTTTGGGCATAATGTGATCTTTGATATGATGTGTTTGGATACTTGTTTATTGAATTGGTAAAACATATTTTATATAAGAATATAGGCCAAAAGGGGTCGTTATATATGTGTTCTATCATTCAACTTATTGATTATAATAACTTATAAAGGCCGAAAGGGTTTGTTGTTATTAATCAATATAATCACTAGTTACATTTAAAGGCCGAAAGGATTTGTAACTTATGTTATCTTTACTTTTAAACTTATAAACATTATCCTAAACATATCATTCTCTTAGTGATCATTGCCTAAACAAACATACTTTAATCACTTGCTTGAATCATCTCTTAATTGCTTTCGTTACAACATTCGATATATGCACGTTTTGGTTAATTTAATCTGTGACAATCATATTGACCTTAGCACCTTAATTACAAACTATGTAAACTTCAATTCTCTTGGGATGACCTAGACTTACCTAAGCTTTACTATACATGGAAGGGTATACTTGCCCGTGTTGTGTTTTTAGTAAAAATCAGTATTTCTAGTATTATAAATTTAAGACTTGTAAAACACACATCAACCCGGTTAGCTTACTTATTACACAACGTTTAACTACAAGCTAAGAACTACTATTTTATAAGTGACCGAGTTTTTTCTCGATTCCTAAAATCTCCCCTTAAGGGAGGTCACTCCAATTTACAATAAACTTAAGCTTAGCATTCTATGAATGGTATTTTGTCTTGCTCATAGACTTGAATCTTTTTCTTTTATCTTGTGAATTTAATGTAGTGATCTTGGAACTTGTTTCTGCATGCTTTATAGACTTTTGATCTTGAACTTTATGAGATCCTAAATATTGCATCATCACTTGAGTATCTTTGTGATTCCTTGCCTTCTTGCAATCTTGTGACTTTTGGACCAACATGGTCATACTTTCTTTTATCTAGAAAGCTATTGAACAATCTTCCTTGTAATGCGTCATCTTGAACACTTTATGACTTTAAGGAAGATGTTTGAGTATCAGAGTAGCGAAAGACTTGAGTAACATAGGAAGACTTGAGTAATATGTACTTGAGCTTTCATCATGTCTTTATATTCGTTGATCGAGTATGAGCACGTGGCTATGAATCTACTCAACTAGAACGGGGTACACCATCATTGAATAGACCTACAGGTTTAGGTTAGTGAAGATCAACAAATATGGACGAATATGTCTTTGTCATCTTGTCGATTTTAGGTTTCCCATCGGTTCCCCGTTTTACAGTACAAGTATTGTACTTGTGATCAGTTAGTATTAAAAAAGAATCTCCTTGACAGGGTTTCGCGGCTGTGCTAGCCTGTTATCATTACTGGAACGTCTCAAAGCAGACAACATGGTAAGAGTGAATTAGTGAGTTACTATCTCACTAATTGAGTCGTCAATTCATAGACTGGACCAAATCAATATCTAGTTGTCACAAGTTTAATCCATATAGGATTGCACAAGTCACCTACCGCAGTGCTTGTTTGATGTTGGCACTGGAAGGATTTCCATCATCACTGTAAAGTATCAATCTAATGTTCTAGCAAGATCATAAGGATAATGCGTAGGACTCTTTGTATATCACTTATGTTCACACTGTATGAATAATAAGTGTAAATTGGAATTGTGTCCTAATGAGATTTATTGATAATCTCTTTTGGCTCTAGAATCAATAAGTGCATTTTGGTTTTAGTTATCAGAGGCTGGAGCTGACTGCCACCTTTTTAATATCAACTAACTCGGAGTGAGAAAGTCGATATATAACGTGTTTGTCTTCGTGAGAAATGAAACAAGTGTCTTTTGAGAGACCTTGAGTAGCTGGGAAGGGTTGTGCATTGCATCACTGGGTCCATGATGATTATTTTTAATACTAGACAACATCTTAGTGTTTCTGATAACATATGTATTGACCCAGTTTTTGCCTAAATGTATGGAAGGCTTCTTTCTTTAAACCCTTTATCCTTACATTCCTTTTTTGTTCTTCAACCCCTTCAATGCTTACCAAGACTTCATTACTAACACCTTGTTAGGTTTGTTCCAATGCTAGCTCTGTCTTAGTCGGCATTATTCCCATTCTCACATTACTCCTTTTATATCTCATACCTAAGGACTTCTAATCTAACTATTAGAATGTCCATAGGTAGATCCCTCAGGTTCTGGCTGGATCATAGAACGAATACCTATTCTTAACCGCCTTATATCTCCATAATAATAAGCACATGGTCGATCTATGTGTATTTCCATTGTAGCCAATAAAACCGTTTGAAAATCAATCAAGGTACTTGTGATATAAATCAATATATTTGTACCTTGATGGTTTCATCTTTCAGAAAATGCTCCCCCTTCATAAGTGCCTTGATATTCAAAAACATTTTGCACATACAAGGGATGAGTCTGCACTTAAGTCTTTTAAGATGGCATTTATTAATTACATATTTTAATCACATTTTCTCCCCTTATCAAAAATGTCAAATCGTTTGATATTTTAGATATCAATTGATTAAAACTTTCAGGGAGAAAAAAATGTTACTGATTAGCATGCTTAATAGAAACGTTTTAATGCTCATCCTCAATTAATGATGGTAGGATATAGTATTGAGTACATATTTTGAAAGATTTTGAATTTAATGAAAATATCATGAAAATTTGTACTCAACACATATATACTAAAGAATCTACACTACATATATACATATTCACAAGATATAATATGAGACATGACTTGATATGGGTTAAGACCGAGTATGACAAAGTCATACATTTCGCTGCAGTAGTCGGTAGTCCGTCTAAACTTTCCTTCCACCAACTAATCCTTCCAAGCTCCTCATGATCCATCTTTCCAGCAGCTGATTGTCAATGTTTTTCACCAAAAAGTCCGTCTGATGCTAATCCTTGTATGTCCATTTCCTCTTTGGCATGTCTTTGTTGTATCCCAACACAAAGTTTTGCAGCCTTTCATGGAGAATCTTACGAACAGACTTGAGCGTTCTGTCAGAAAACTTATAGAGCTCATCCGCTCGCATCAGTCTCTTTTGTTTTCTCGTGTTCAAATACACAATTCCCTTTGGATCATAGGATGTTGTGTGTGGCTCTTTGAATGCGATTCCAGGAAATTCCTTTTGTGGCTTGGTGACGTTGAGCTTTTTCTGATAACTCTCTACTCCAAGTGGTACATCTTCGACCTTTTTCTTGATGACGAGTAAACATGCATAGTGCATTTACCAAATGGACAATGTCATCACCAGGGAGGTTGAAAAGCTTTAACTTAACACGAAGTAGAAGCATATCTTCGATATCATTCAGGTGAAGTTTTAAAACATCACCTTCTTTGAACGTATATTCTTGTTGATCAGCTCTTCTTACCACAATCTTTTCCAAACAACCATAACCAAATTGTTTATTAACCTTTACCCTGATCACACTAAGAATCTTCATCGTGGAGTAGACATCATGTCGAGATTTCCTATTGGTTTGAGATCTGTAGAATAGCTGATGTTTGGGTCCCTAGTGTGAGATTCCCAATTAGCAATTTTCTTCCGTCATAAGGCAACTTTGACGCAGGACTCCACAGCCTTGTGAACATATAACTAAAAATGCCTTCCAATTCATACCTTACAGCTTTTGTCTTGGTGATCGATACAATGTATTTCCTTTCCGAGTTTCCTATCTTTAAATATTCAAGATCATTGTTGAAAAAGAAATCGACAGGAATGGTAAGGTAACCTGAAGGTCCTTGCAAAGGTAGTGGCTTGCTCAAGTCATATGGGCATCTGTCACCTTCAGGATTCGTCCAATCTATCTGTTTCGAAAATGCCAAGTAACGCTACTCCAAGTGGTATTCCAGTTCAATACTAATTCTGCATGTTCCTTTGAAAAGTTTAAACACTAAGCCTTCTAGGTAGGCTTTGGTGATTTTGTCTTTCTTAAGACGATTCTTAATGAAGTTTGAGAAGTCAATGGTAGACCCCATCAGATCATCAAATTTGACTGGGTCTTTTGAAGCTTTTTCCTTATAATTAAACCAATTCTGTTCAGGTTCATCATCAACATTTAGGTCTTTGTTCCATTCTGGATCAAGGGTTTCCAGTCTAGGAGGTTGCTTGAACCAAGTGGAGTTATCTTTCTTAGGATCAGCATCATCTTGTGGTTGATCAACATCATTTACCACATCATCTAAAGCAGGTTCTTTTACATCCATTGCCACCTCATGAACAGGTTCTTCAACTGATTCCTCTACAGTCACAAATTTGCCAGTCTTAGAAGTTTTGGGTGGAGTTTTACCTTTGGATGACTCCTTAGACGTAGATGATTTCTTTGGTGGGTCAGCCACCTTTCTTCTTTGCTTTTTCTTCTCCTTCTCGGAGTCTCGAGAAGGGTCTTGACCTTCATTATCATGACGTATTTTCTTCTGAGTAGAAGGTTCAACAACACCTCTATCCATGCCATCTTCATCCACAAGTAGTGATTTTAATAGAGCATCATACAGATCTCTATATGTTGGATGTTTGTTGTATGACTTAGATTCCCTCATCATTTTGAACAATATGTCCTTCTAGTTGTATTCATCCATTGATAATAGATCAAATGGTGTTGCGGAGTACTTTGGCAATTTTTGTTTGTTGGCATGCTCGAACTTGATCTTACGAATCTCCGATACATCTTTCTGTAAGTCATGCTGCTTGAGATTAATAGGATCCTTTTGGAGCACATCACGAACCATGCTTTCCATTCTTAATTCTACAAAGTCTAAGACTGCTTTAGGTAGCTGGTTCTTGACTTCATTGTATACATTAGCTTGAATGGTTTCTTTAATGACTTCAAAATGATCAACTTTAGACAAAGCTTCAACTTTCCTTTCAAGTTCAGAAAGTCTTAGCAACACTGTTGGGGATGGATCAGTTGCGGTTACTGTGGTAGTTTGAATTTTAGTTGTTGGTGGAGTTGTTGATGGTGTTGGTGTTGTCATTGTAAGAACCACTGATACAAGTACATCAAGTAATGAAGCTTGCTGAACATGAGGTATTTCTTATTGGACTGGAACATCTAACATATAATTTATCTGTGTACCTGCAGTTTCTTTAATAATACCAACTAGAGACACATCAGAGGAAACATTAAGGAATTGATTACCATAGTCAGATAACAGAGAAATACTATAGCTTGATGGTGGAAATTCAGGCTTCTTCTTGTGGGTCATAGAAATGAGAGTCCCTGTTTGATCATCTTCAGCTTGAGCATCTTTAGCTTGATCATTCTTAGCCATACCTTTTCAACTTATCACCCTTAATTAGCTCCATTATCTCCTTTTTTCCTCTTCCTTGCTTTCCCGCAGCACATTCTTTTTCAACAATCAGAACCAGTTCTTTAACCATCTTCATTAGATTCAGTTCTTTCATCATCAGTCTCTTCCTTATCAGCAATCTCATCATCATCATCATGCTTCTCTTCATCATGAACTTCATCACTATGAACTTTACCATCATCATCATGCTCATCTTCTTCGTCATGCATTTCTTTATCATCTTTCATTTCTTCATCATCAGCTTTTTCACTTACAGTTTTATCATCTAAGGATTCTGTTCTTTCATCATCACTTGTGAAAATTTTAACCTCATCTTCAGACCGCCAATCATCATCATTAGCTTGAGCTGCAGAGTTACCCTTTGGCTCACCAGGAACCTCTGGTTTAGAACCAGATCATTCACTTGAACCTTAAAGAATCTGTTGCAGAATATAGTCTTCTCTGCTTTTTCTTGTTCCATTCTTTAAGTTAAGAAGTTCTTGTGCAGCAGCATCTGAAGCAATTCCTTTCATCTTCTTCTTCTTTTGGCGTTCAATTCAAATTTCGCCGTCTTACAAACTTCATAGGGCTTGCTTGCTCTCCCGACAAATAACCAAACAATGCAAGAGTTTCATTAATCGCCGTTCTTCATCAATCTGATCTCTACTTCAGTCAGACTCATTTGATTCACCCTAACTGAAGACATCATCAAGGTCAAGAGAGAAATATTTTTCCTCAGCAGTGATTGAGCCTTTCTTGGTTGGATTAGCAGTGGCCTTCATTCCTGTTCTCGCTTTCTTTAGAACTACAATGCTAGAGGCTATGGCAAGGTATGTCTGATTGGCCTTTGATTTCTTGATATCATCATTTACCATCACATCTGGAATTGTCATTCCATACACTTGTGTAGGTTCTCCTTTGCTAACAAATTTTAGCTTTCCCAGAACTCTATCATCCTTGGTACATTTGATACATGAGCTGTGTTTCTTGGGAATGGAGCTGTGTTTTGAGAGGAAGTAGTAGATGATGACCTTGGTAAATCTAGGATAGGGCATCATTTCACGTCTCTTAGCACTTGTTTTTCTGTTGTCAATTTGGTATTCGATGTCTTCCCAAATTAACTCAGCATAGTCAACGTTCTTCTTATTGAACAAAACCCCATAAGATTTGAGCTCTTAATTGTCGGAGTCTGTCATTGCCTGAAGTTTTCCCAGATAAACACTTATTGATGATGGTTGCAAAGGTTCTCCACGGTTGATACTTATGATCAACATACAGATCAGAGAGAAGTTCTAGAGAACCCTTATAACCTAGTGATTTGAGGAAAGTGACAAGTGAATCATTAGGAGGTGGTGCAGCGAACTCTTTGTTAGGAACTCTTGAACAGATATGAAGAATTTCACGGAATAGTTCTATACCAATTTCAAACTTCTTACCATCAAGATGAAACTGGTATAGAGAATAATTCTTGACCTTGGAAACGGTGTACCAAAACTACTGCATATAGATTTTAGGAACACCAGCTGTGATAAGAAATGCATTGTAGCATGGAGACTACTTGATAATTTCTAGAGCTACTTGATATCTGAATTCCTTCTATGTCTTTGTGGGATCAATTCTCATGTTGCAAG
>BQNB010075324.1:12405-31506 GCA_026074375.1 Tanacetum coccineum
ATATGGTGAAACAATTGCATCAAAACCGGTTCTTGTCTGTAAGAAAAGTTTTACCTTTAGCTGTTCTTTATAGTGTCAAAACACGAAAGCCCTAGTATTTATGTTAATATTATGATAACCATATAACAACCCAGAATTTATCATAAATGCATAATCATTTGCGAATTTTTACAATGATCACAATTATAACGGGAATTTTTTTTTTTGCATTATTCCATTAACTTGTATTGTTCCAATACCTCAGTATGTCATGTAACATGCATAACTAAAGTAACAGCTCACGCAACCTATCTATGCAATCAGTTCTTCAAATACGTCAATTACAAAACATCATAACAGTGTCAATTTCAATTATCATCATATTGCTTTTTTAACAAAGTACATTTATTCCTTAATGTACCAGATCCGGCTAACGTTTATATCACAACCGGGCTTTAAAAACCGTTTATCGTATAACCTCTAAACCCTAATTCCATAAAGGTTAATATCTAAATTAAAAGTAACAACGCAACTAAAGCATATATAACAGATAATATAACATGTCTCATTTTGAAAGTATAAACTCCCCTAAGTCAATAATACAATGTTTTCAAAGAATAAATGTATAAAGTCATTAAGCAATATTCCAATGAATACGCCGAATTAACCTCCAATTTCAATTTCCAATTCATTCACCACCTAACCCATTTACAAGCGTACAACATCAATATACCAAGTTTAAAACCCTTAATAATATCAATTATCTAAAGAGCTTGTCATCAAACACATATTTACACTCAAAACCCTAATTCAAAAGTCAGAAACCCTAACCCGAGCAAAATACAAAACCATGACCCGTTTCTTGATTTTTATCCATTATAAACCTAAACCAATACCCAAATAAGTTGTAAATCTTAAATTCCACATTATCAATCATGTTCAAAAATAATAATCAACTTGATTCAACATTTTACTTCCATAATACAAGAAACGAATCCAAGAAAAACCTTAATTGGTGCACAAAAAGTAACTTTGACCTCCGTTTTACTCATTTCAAAGCCATAATAATAATCCAACAATCAACCAAGGCGGCCATAGTAAACTCCATATATAGGTAAACAAATCTTATTTATCATATAACAGTAGGAAATATTGCAAGAGAATCACATCCTATGAAAAACCCTAAACGATCCAATATAAACCCTAATCTAACACACACGGCATATATTTTGTTTTCATTTCCAACCCTTTTTGAAACTTAAAAACCGATGAACAAACCTCATTGGATTAGATGCCTTTATAAAAGTCCTATGATCAGTATTCCAACATTCCGCAATCAAGAAAGTAACAGAAATATAAGCCAATAAAACCCAAAAATGAGGCCCTATGTTAACACCGGTCGCGAGACCTTATTTACTCAATTTCAACCCCTGTTTAAACTCAATCCACAATACCAACTCTTGATATAATCCTTAATATATGTTCCTATACTCAGTAACCAAGACATTCTTATCAGTAACCAAACATTCCTAATCAAGCATACACGAAATACAAGCTTAAAAACTCAAGAAAACCCTAACCGAACCATTACATGACCCGTGACCCATTTTCCTTCAAAATTGACCCATTTAACATCCACCCATGTGCAAGCACCACCAAAAACAGCTTCTAGACTCCCCCAAGCAGCTTACCCACCTGCTTAAACCTTTCCTTGGTCCAAATTCAGTCCATATCTCCTCTCTTTAAGCCACAACAGCTGCGGCAGCCTTTAAGGGTGTCCACACCATCATTTTAGCCTCTAGACCTCCACAACTCATGGTATAGCTTCAACACATCCGTAGCTAGCTTGTACACATGTCCCTCAATAGATCCTAAGTGTTGCTTACTCCTTATACCTTCAAACTACTATAAATAGGACCTTAGATAGCTCATTCAAACTCGCACCACATCTCTTCTTTCTCAAACCCATAAGGCAGCAATCCTTTGCTCCCATATGATCCTAGGATCATTAAAGAAGTTCAAGAAGTGAAGCCCTAAAGAATTGAAGCCCCAGAGTAAAGATACAAGGCGTACGAGTGGAAATACTACCCGAAACGACCCATTTCCACCATTTTTGCTCCTTGAAGCTCAAACCCAGGTTTTGAATGTTCTAATTCTGCTCCTACACTCTTATAATTTTCATATGATCCTAAATATACTCTTTTTAAAGTTTCATAACTCAATTCATACTCATTTTCTATTTTGATCCAAAACCGTACACCCGAAACCCTAATTTCGCGTTTTTCTTAAAAATAAATGTTATAATGATTAAATATTGTTATAATCTATCCTAGCATGCTTAACTAATGTTAAAATAACCACTTTATTGATTAATGAAGGAATTTGAACTTAAAACCCGCGCGTTTACGTTTTGAAACCCTAATTTGACCCATTTTACTTCCTAGCTTAACGAATCGTTATTTTAAACTTGTGTTGCGTTAAAACTTCATATTTTAGTTTATTATAACTTATAAATGTCTATTGAAATGTTAAACTAAGCTTGCATGGCAATTTGGACATGTTTTGTAATTATAGTCCATGCAAGGGGTATATATCATAACTTTCTACTTAAAGGGGCTGATATGTAATTTATCAAAGTTATAGACTATAGGGGTCTATTATGTTCACTTTTCAAGTACAAGGTTTTATCTTGGTATATCTTTTAAACTTGAAGGACCAAACTCGTAAAAGTGCAAACTCCGAGGGTATATTTTGCCACTTTTCAAACTCAAGGGTCTAAAATGTAACATTTTGAAAAAGTATAAAAACATGTTTAAAACCTTACAAGACATAACTTTAATTAACGCTTCTCGTGCTTAACATTTCTAGATATTGATTAAAACGCTTAAAATGTCACTTTTCAAAGTACAAGGTTTACTTGGTATATCTTTTAAAGTTGAAGGACCAAAGTCGTAAAAGTGCAAACCCCAAGGGTATATTTTGCCACTTTTCAAACTCAAGGGTCTAAAATGTAACATTTTGAAAAAGTATAAAATCATGTTTAAAACCTTACAAGACATAACTTTAATTAACGCTTCTCGTGCTTAACATTTCCAAATATGGATTAAAACGCTTAAAACCGATTATATCATATCACAATACTAGGGAGCTTCATATTAAGGAGTTTCATCTTGGTATTACGTTCTGACTGAGTTGTTGGGTTTACGATTTAAAGTGCCCTAGCTCCTCAAACATTTACTGAATGACTTCTGAATTATGATGGCCCGAACAGTGATACAATAATTCCAAACTCTTCAATCAAACTCATAACTCTTAAAACTAAAGTTCTAGAGTACAATCTTCCTAAGACTCAACATATTTACTCAGGTTGCGTGACGTGGTTGTTTACTATCATTTGCTATATCAACCTTCCCTGTTAAGATTGTGATAAGGTCATGAGCTTTCATTTCAGAATATTTATTACATCTACCTATCAGGTGAGTTCATAGCCTCGCTTTTCAATCTTTTTAATGTTTTCATAAACCCGCGAGGGGGATACATGCTTGTTACAAACTCTTTTACATACTCGTTTATCTTATAACAATGTGATTACTTTTCAAAGACTTAATGAATTCATAACTCCATATTTCAATCTTTTGAATACTTTATAAACCTGTGATACCTGTTATAAACCATGAATGGAAGTGTTTTCTAAATGTATGCTATCAAGATATATTATTGCCTAAGTAGCTTCTAGTGCCATTATTTACATATCATGAATCATTAATTACTTGCATTGCAAGTGAACGCGAATATTGTGAATAGATCTATTGGGGGTGACGGCTCCCGTTTGTATACCCATGCTTGGGGTAGCCAAACGCACTATATTTGTCCTAATAGGTAACCTTGCAATCTTTTCCACGGGGACATCTGTCCCTAACCAATATCACTACGGTGATTTCCCTGTTAATGTATTGATGTCATGAGCTTAGATGCAATAAATAATGTTCCCCATGATGATTGTCCCTGCAATACCAGTATTTCCACTATAACTTGTATTCAACTATTACATTTCAAACCTATGAATTTCACTCAACCTTTGTGTTGACCCTTTTTATGCATGTTTATCTCAGGTAATTGAGCAACTTATAGCATGGAGTGGCATGGACATGAAGATGGCTAAAACTTGTTATCATTCACATTTTATGTTTCTAGATTTTGGGACCTGCCTTTGTAAAACTCTGATTTGAAATGAATGATAACATATCTTTTGAATAAACGTCTCTTTTGGGTCGTTTTCTATGATTATGATTGTTGTATCCATGAAGTAATACCCCAGATTAGCTTCCGCTGCTATATTGTAAAAATGGGGGTGTTACAGATTGGTATCAGCGCCATGGTTATAGAGAACAAGGTCAAAACCTTAACTATAACCACATTTCTTTTCTAGCCATCAAAGTCCTCCGTGCCACTACATTCCGGAACAAGTATGTAAATATACATATCTATTATACTATTATATAAATAACTTATGTTATTTACAAACTAGGTTGTTAACAGAACGATGTCTTCCCCCAATCGCTCTACTTCCGATATTGAGGATGCTTTTTCCTCTATGAATATTCTTAACTATACTTCGGTCTCATCGGATTATTTCCCAGCTTCAGCAGGAAGCAGATCTTTTAACTCTTCGGAAAACTCTAAAGATAATATGATCCCACCAGTATTCTCATCTTTCTACAATAATCCTTGTTTGAAGGACGTACAAGCATTTTATGCTAAGGAATTACCTATTTCATCACCAGATCCTATTACTTCACTAGCTATTTTTCACCATCATTACTATTTAATCCTCGATATTTCTTTGTTCCTGAAGAACTATTACCACCTAAGAAGCGAATATGTTCCTCATCTTCCTCCTCAACTACGTTATCTAATCCATCTCGGAATCAAACTCGTAATTTGGTATCACCATCCTTCTCAGTTTCTACTTCTACCCCACCTCAAGTATTTGAAATAGGAAAATGTTCAGATAAGATGTATCTGAAACATCATGAGAAACAAGTTGAAGATATCTTGAATTATTTAGATGAACTCCATCTTCACCGCATTGAGAGAATGGAAGAAGAACGTACTAATGGTAACGAACTAAAGACCGAACTTAAGAGAATCCGCACTCAGATTATCAGACTTCAAAAGAAGCGGTTAGGGCAAAAGGATAAGATTGCCTTTGCTCATTACAGAATTTCCGATCTTGAACAAATCATTGAGAAAATCCAAGCTCAAACAAATCAGGAAGATCTTTAGGATGTCATCTACCGGATCAAAATCATCAAGCTATTTATAACTTTATCCTAGCCACGGGATGTGTGGTATAAATAAAAACGCTTGTCAAATCTTGACTATGTACAGTAAGAAGGCAAGTTATTTATAAAGGCAATCCCGTTTCGTATCTTATTGTTTCTAACTTATCTCTCTTTCATCATCATTTCCACCAATTGCATCATTATCTCCGTCTTCATGAATCATACCATAACCCCTAAGTGCTTAAAATTCAAAAATAAGCATTTCTCTTTAAGCATTTTAAGCATCACATTTTCTTTTAAGTATTACCTTCCAAAACTTATGATGTCATTCTTACTACGCGTTATCTTGTGGATAGAATGCCTCCCAAAAGGACGTCAACATCTGAAACACCGGCCATAACTTTGGCTGCCATCCGGCAACTAGTGGCTGATAGTGTTGCTACTGCTTTGAAAGCACAAGCTGCTAACATGGCAAATACTGACAATACTAACAAGAACACCGGGACAAGCGGAACTCCAGTAGCAAGAAAAGGAATCAACAATCACAAAAGAAAGTTTGAAGATAGAGCTTTCAATGGAACGAAAGCGTTATCCACATTCGCTGGTTTGAGCGGACTGAATCAGTATTTTCTCGTAGCCACTGTGCCGAAGAAAACAAAGTGACATATGCTACCGGTACTTTAACCGATGATGCCCTGTCTTGGTGGAATTCATACGCTCAACCTATTGGAATAGATCAAGCCAATCAAATCACTTGGACCGAATTGAAAAGACTCTTAACCGATAATATGCCCTCGAACAGAAATCAAGAAGATGGAAGAAACGAATTTTACAACTAGGTTGTGAAAGAAATGATCTTAAGAACTACATTAGGAGAATACAAGTATTAGCCGTCATAATGCCCAAACCTGTACGCAACTCAGAGAAACTTATGAAGTCTCATCACTGGATTAACCCAGAGTATAAAATGAAAATGCAATCTGTCTCGAGCCTCAAACTTTGGAGGAAGCCATCAACATAGCCCAGAGATTAATGGATCAGATAATAAAGCGTGATTCTATGCAAGAAACCAATGATCACAAACGAAAGCTTGAGGATAAGGGAAACATTGTCAACAACAACAACTATCAAAATAACTATACCAACAACCGTAACATAAGATTATCCACCAACAGCAGAATAGAGGGGGGAGACAAGAAACCTCAGACGTTATACTGCACCAATGGATAAACAGAGAATCGTCCTTATGTGAAAGATGCACCCTACATCACATAGGTCCTTGCACTGTCAAGTGTCAAACTTGCAACAAGATAGGACATCTATCCAAGAACTGCAGAAACAAAAGACCAACCACTAGAAACAATCTTCAAACCATATCCGTAACTTGTAATGCCTGTGGAAAGAAAGGACATTATGCGAATCAGTGCTCAAAAGCATACAACAAGGCCAACGAGAAAGCCGAACTTGAGACACGCTTGCTTTTGTACACTGTAGGACTTTCTGCCGCCCAAGAAAACAACTCTCGAGGATATTCAACTCTCATCAGAATCTTCTTCAATCTAAAAACCCCAATCATCAAGCTACAATCCTTGTCGTTTGTTACTTATTCTAGAATCCTGCTACGAGATACGTAGCATAAGTATCAACTCTTTTAGAGTTTCATATGTAAAGTTATCATGAATAATAAAGTGATGATTCGTACATCTTGTTATCTGCTGAATCAAAACTTGTCAACGTTTGTCCAATTCTATTATTCAAATATGTTTAAACTCTGAAACTCTCCGCATACCAATGTAAACATCAATTAACATCCTCGATTATATGGGCTACAATACAATCAATTCAAGATCAATCATTTCTACACATCACCATATCAGTTTTATTTTATTTTAATAAAAAAACTTAGGTAATTACAATTTTATGAGTCAACTATTGAAATGAATTAGTCACTCGTCATTTGAATAAGGAAATTATAATCACCGAACTATGAATTAATAAATCCTCAGTTACAATAATTGAACGCTTCTTTTTGTAAGTACAAATTATAAGTAAATAGCTTAAGTATATAACATACGTACAAACATTTCTTTCAATCATCCTAATCATTATCATTATTACCTTCATTATCATATTACCTCATTCCATCTTTTCATTTAAAATTCGTATCTCACGTGATTAACAACTCTCTTTAACAATCAATCCTTGACACACTCATTCCACGATCTCCGTATTCTAAATTCTCATTATAATCCTGCAACATAATAACAAGGAACACACAAGAATCTATTCAATGCCAAATGATTTTAATACCACTAGGTATGAAAATTTTGACAAAGACTTGTGATAGCATTCCTTATTTGATTTGACTTTAAAGGTTAATGAAATAACCGATTCTTTACGATCAGAGTAGCGCAGCAGAAGCGTGGTAGGCCCATAACCTACAGGTTCCATAAATCAAAGTATTTCATCCACCCAGGTTCAATCAGAATCTAGAGAAATTCCATTGACTGCCATCAAGATGTGTGGTCTTGAAAATAAGTAGACGTGTGAAAGGAGGTAATTATAATTATGGTGCGCAAAATAATTATAATATATCACACACTGAACTTGTGTCCTTGATAAACCTACATAAAAATAAAATTCAGCCAGTACCTACATCAATTTCCAAACAAAACAACTATACTTCAACTAAATCTCAGGACGAGATTTCTGTAAGGGGTGGAGACTTTAACAACTCAGAATTTTCAAACAACCTATTACTATATCACAATGTAACAGGGAAAATTTTTTGCTATTATTACATTACTGCATGTACAATAACTTAATATATAATTAATTTACATAACTAAATTAGACGAGCTTCACGCAACCTAACTATGCAAATCCTTCTTCAAATATGTCAAGCAAACATCATAACCTGTCAAGTCAAAACATATAATACCTTTTACAAAGTACTAATTCCTAAAATGTACCAATCACAATGTATATCAAAAACGGCTTTAAACCTTTAACAAATACTCTATACCCTAAATTCCATGAAAGGTTAATATCCTAAATGAATGTACAAGCTACAAAACATATATACAAGTAACCACAACAACCATATTGAAAAATAAACTCCTCATAAATCAAGTACAATCCTTAAAGCTCAATATACAAATCATAAGATTGATCTCTAAAATAGCCTTTTACTCCGTTTTACTCAATTTCTCACCACCACTTTTGTACAAGCTACTACACTCAATATAAAATGTGTAAACCCTAATTATTCTATTCATAAACTTTTTTATACACATAATGTTTACTACACAAAACCAAAAACAAAAGTCAAACCTAACCGAAGCAAAATACTAAACCATGACTCTTTCTTTGTTTTTATCCATTGTAAACCTAAACCAATACTCAAATAAGTTGTAATAACTTAATTTACAACATTCTCAATCATATAAAAATCATCATTTCATCATTTTACTTCAACTATATGCAAATTGAATCCAAGAAACCCTAAGTGTGCCCTAATTGGAACTTTGGACCCGTTTACTCGTTTTTGCCCATTTTAAACCCGAACCAACCTATCATTCTTGTATTAATCAATAATACAAGTCTTGTGAGCAATATCTATACCTTATCCATCAAGTATACACGAAATGCAAGCTTAAAAACCCTAATGAGCCCTAATTGACCGTGAACCCTTAATCTTGCAAAATGACCCATTTTAAAACTTTCTATTGCAAACAAGAACCTCCATGACACCCTCCTCATAAATAACCAGCTATCAAGCCCTCTATATGAAATCTTAGCACCAAGATTGCCATATGGCCATTCTTTTATCCTAACCAAGTCCCCGTGGCACACAAACACCCTTCCAACACATCAAAGCTAGTTTCTAGCTTATAAAACTCACTCTCTAGCTTCTCCTAATCACCCTCTAGATTTAACATGTGTCCTAGCTTAGATCATAATCAAACCTAGGCCCTTAAGGGTTCATTCTCCTATAAATAGAACCATAAACTTTCATTTCTACTCATCCCGCACTCCACTCATAACCCATCATATCAGCAATTCTTATGCTCAATCAGACTTCTAAGAGATCTTAAGACGTACCAAGAACAGAAGTGAAGCAAAAGAAACCAAGAAACGAATCCCTGGAGTCGTTATTCTAGGCGTACGAAGCTAAAAGTCCCGATTTTGACCCATTTTCAAGCTATATGCTCAAACCCAGGTTCTATCATCTTCATACCTGCTAATATACCTTTATAATATTCATATGATCCTAAATAAACTCTTGTTAAAGTTTCATAACTCAATTCATAGCTTATTTCTGTTTGATCCATAACCGAACACCCGAAACCTAATTTATGAATTTAAGCTATCAAAAAAACTACACTTGTAAACTGATTGTTGATACAACTAACCCAATATCTTAACTAACATTAAAATAACTGCTTTGATAAGTCATGAAAGAATTTGAGCTTAAAACCCGCGCGTTTACGTTTTAAAACCCTAATTTGACTCGTTTTTGCTTCTAGCTTACGAATTGTAATTTGTAAACTTACGTTACGTAAAAATTCATATTTTATGTTATTATAACTTATAAATAACTATTGAAATGTTAAGAAGAATCTTTCATGGCAATTTTGGACATGTTTTGTTAAATATTATCCATGCAAGGGGACATATACAAACCTTTCAAACGTATAACTAAAAGGACTAAAAATGTCATTTTATCAAAGTTATAACTATAGGGGTCTATTATGTCACTTTTAAAGTGCAGTTTAATTTGTTATATCTTTAAGCCAAAGGACCAACTCTATAAGTGCAAATCCAAGGGTAATATCTGTCACTTTTCAAACTCAGTCTAAAAAGGTAACAGTTTGAAAAAGTATAAAAACACATTCAAAACATTACAAGACATAACTTTAATTAACGCATCTCGTGCTTATCATTTCCAGATATTGATCAAAACGCTTAACTGATTATATCGAGAACACAATACTAGGGATCTCATATAATGGTTTCATCTTGGTATTACGTTCTGACTGAGTTGTTGGGTTTACGATTTAAAGTGCCCTAGCTCCTCAAATGTTTACTAAATAATTCCAAACTTTCCAATCAAACTCATAACAATATTAGACTCTCTGAACCAAAGTTCTAGAGTACAATCTTCCTAAGACTTGACATATTTACTCAGGTTGCGTGACGTGGCTGTTTACTATCATTTTGCTATATCAACCTTCCCCCAGTTAAGATTGATGATAAGGTCGTCACTTCAATTTGCATATTTATACGTCTAACTAATCAGTGAGATTCTTAACCTCGCCTTACTTATTTACATGTTTTTTATAAACCCCGAGGGGATACATGCTTCTACCAAACTCTTTTAATACTCTGTTTATCATATAACAATGTGATTTACTATTTCAAAGACTTCGTGTGTGTCATAGACCACACTTATTAATCTCAAATAATATTCATAAACCTGTGAGGGATACATGCTGTAAATTACGATACAAGTATTTTTTCCAGACTAAATGCTAATCGTATATACATTACAATTACTGTCTAAGTTATTTAATACCAAAAGATCCCTCATTATCATGGACCATTAATCAAATACATGGTGAACGCAAAATAATTTGGATAGATCTATCGGGATTGACGAATCCAGTTTGTGTTAGCCGGATAGGTAACAAACGACTATTTTTGAATTTCATAGGTAAAATGGCCAATTACCTACACCGAGGTCAATTTATCTCTCTCTCTCTCATCTCTCTCTCCTATATATATATATATTATATATAATAACATATAAATATAAATATATATATAATATATATATACTCCAAGTCCTATTGGGTAATATACCCTAGTTCCAGAATAGTGTGCCATGACTTAGCCAGACAAGGACAAAAAGGCTTCTTAACTGTTACTACTGCTGGTTCAAGTTACTGCTGCTAGTTATGAAGATTACTACTGCTGGTTATAGTTTCTACTACTGCTGAAGATTGCAGGAAATACACTAAGTTATTACTACTGCTAGTTGTAAAGTTACTACTGCTAGTATTAGTTACTACTGCTAGAAGAGTTTTTGCTGTCAGTTATAAGTTAGTACTGTTAGTTATATGTTAGTATTACTGATGTGATAAGAATGAGATATTTTAGGAAAAGATATGTAAGTATAAAAAACGCGTTGTAAGTCTATTAGGGTTCCTTGGTGTATAAAAGGAGACCCTAGGGCATGTAGGTTAGTATCTTAATATCTCATTCTTCATATATCATCTAGAAATCGTTTTGTTATAGCTTCAAGGTTTTGTATAACCCTAACACTATTAAGAGTGTTCGTATTAATATATTGAGGTTGAAAGTTTGGTATTATATAATCTTGTGTGTTACTGTTTTATTGCTTATTCTTCTTAATATCATAGACTAGATTCCGCATAGTCTTTGATATATTCAATCAAAGTTTCTATCATAGTTGTCTTGGATTTATTCAATACAACTAAGCCTTTTACAAGCTAAGCAAGATCTATTCAAGTGGGATCAACAAGACTATATTCTTAGCTTTGTGACTAACGTGAGCTTGTTTTCCCATTTTGCAAGCATCACAAAAATGTTGGTCAAACTTAAGTTTGGGTAGATTTCTAACTAATTCCTTAGAAGCCAACGATTGAATGAGACGCAAGTTTGCGTGACCTAATCTCCTATGCCACAATGTGGAATTTTCATCAATCGTTGTTAGACAAATTTGATCCTTTGGCTTATTTCCTAATTCATCACATATAAGTCTTTCTTCCTAATTCCTCTACCTATGACTCTATCGTCCTTAGTGATTTCACTATCATGTTTAGAGAAAGTTACTCTACACTTATTATCACATATTTGTCCTATACTTAGCAAGTTAAATCCTAAGTTATCAACATGTTCTACATTATCTATTTTGAGAGAGTCATTAGAAATCGTACCTTTGCCAATGATGTTACCGCGAAGATTACTACCAAAAATGACATTACCACCATTGTATGCCTTGTAAGTGGAGAAGAGCTTTTGGTTACCCGTCATATGTTTAGAACATCCGCTATCCTTGATCCATTCGTCAGGCTCTAAGTCGACTCCAAGGCATATCTATTTATATAAGACAATAACTTAAACATTTGGTCCCCAATATCTCATGGGTCCAAAGTTGTTAGTGCCAAACATCCCTTGCATTTGATGCAATTGGTTGGGATGTGAGAATGGAAGACACATTTCCCATGGCATGTAACTTTGATGTGGAAAGTTGTTCCAAGTTACAGGAAAGCCATGAGGTTGGTTTTGTCGACCAACATGTCTTTTTGGTTGCGGTGTTTTAGGACGAGAATAATTATTATTGACTCTTCTAGGAGGTGGAGTTTTTGATCTAAAATTGGGTTTCGAAAATCCAACTCCGGGTTTTGACAATGGCTTATAGAATTGTTTAACTTCATTGTCACTAGCAACAGGAATTTTGACTTTGTTTACAATTATGTGTTTTGGTCTAGGACCCAAAATAGATTTTTGAAAAGACACAATTTTCTCAGATCCAGGCGTTGCTGGTGGCGGTCCCATAATTATTTTGGGGGCCGCCTGGTCAATTTGGGGGCCGCCCATATTTATGGGACCTCCATCAGAAGACGTCTTTTTCTGAGCTTTCACAAATTTTATTTCCTTAGTTCCACTAGATGATGCTTCAAATGAATTAAACCCTAAACCTAATTTATCACCGGAGGGTTTTTGATTACTTAACATTTCATTTAAGCAATGTGTACTCTTTTCAAATTTGTTTAATCTAGTAGATTCTTCTTTGAGTTTTTCATTCTCAATTTTAAGTGTATGACACTTTGCACAATCGAGATTAACTCCCTTGTTTTTCTCGAGTGTGGACAATTTATCTTTTAATTCTCTAAGCTCATTTTCTAAATTATTTCTAGTAGCTTTTAACCTTTTGTTCTTAGTGATTATCTTTAAACTCATTTTGCATAATTTATCATATTCATTGTCTAAAGCTAAATCATCAATTGATGAATTTTCATCACTGAAGTAGGAGGATTCGGAACATACCTCACTTGATGCATGAGCTACGAGACACGTTTCATTTTTGACCTTCTCATCATCTTCTTCACCGCTATCGCTCCAAGAGCCTCCGACAAAAGCTCTTTGGTTCTTGTCTTTCGGTGGTTTTGGACATTCTCCAATAAGATGATTCGGGTCGCCGCATCTAAAGCATTTTCTATCACTTTTACCGTTCTTGTCATCACGGCTTCTTTGGAACGTCTTTTTGTCGTTCCGAGGTTGTCTCACGAATCTACCTCTTCTTTTAAAGAACTTCTTGAAGTCTCTTACCGCCATGGCGTACTCTTCGTCTTCACTACCGGAAGTTGAACACTCTTCATCACTAGATTCTTTCTTAGCCTTTAAAGCAATAGATTTCCTTTCAACTTTTGCTTTGACTATTTCGGAATCTTTCTTGATGATCATTTCGTGAACTTTGAGGTTCCCGATAAGCTCATCAAGAGATAGTGACGTTAAGTCTTTCGACTCTTCAATCGCCGTGACCTTTGCTCTCCATTTAGGATGTAGAGCCCTAAGAAACTTCCTTACGTAGTTCTTACTAGAATAACCTTCATCAAGAGCTTTAAGACTAGTAATAATAGTATTAAATCTAGCAAAAGCACTATCTATAGATTCGTCTTCGGAAATGACGAATTGTTCATATTGTTGAACCAAAAGGTCGATCTTATTATCTTTGACTTGGCTATTACCTTGATGGGTGATTAACAAAGTTTTCCAAATTTCTTTTGCCGTGTTACACATGAAAATTCTTTCATATTCTTTTCTTGGCAAAGCATTGTAAATAACCATTTTGGCTTCATTATTTTTCGCAAGTCTCTTTTTGAGATCATCGGTTTGTTTTTCAAAAGGGATAACCTCATCTAATTTGGTTTCCGGATTTTGTACAATAGGTTGAAAATCACCATTGGTAATAACATGCCAAAGATCTAGATCTTTTGATTTAACATATGTCTCGAATCTATTTTTCCAATAAATAAAACTATCGCTTTCAAAGAGTGGTGGTCTTTGCATAGATTGCCCTTCTAGATATTTGTCGGAATCCATAGATCGATCCAAGCTTTAAAATACAGTATATTTTAAAAATCTTGAGTGACCTTGCTCCTGATACCAATTGTGGAAACTAGAAGGGGGGTTGAATAGTTTACACGTTTGTTTTACGTTTTAAAAGTTTACTTTCAAAAATGTTTAGATCCGAGTTATATGTTTAACCAATTCACAATATGAACAAGCAATAACTATCTAAACTAAAACTAAATAATAATTTAAAGAGAGAAGGAAAGAAACAACCAAGACCAAGACAACAAAGAGTTTATAGTGGCTCGGTCTTACAAGACCACTTCCCGTTACTCACTCCACCACTCCCCGATTATCCGACTCAGATTCACTATGTCATCAACTCCCGTTTAGCGGAGAAAACCGATTACACGTCTCTTACTTATTTTCCGGCACTAAGCTAAATTCGAGTCCTAAGCTTAGCTAGGACCAATCTACCACTTCACAAGATTTACACTCTCCACAAGAATCGACCACTATCGATCTACACAATATCTTAATCACAACAAATACGCAATATAAATACAATAGAGGTTGGATGCTTAGAAGAAAAGGCGGATAGATCACTAATTAACAAAGCGTTTCTTACGAATACAAGTTCTTCTCTCGCACTGAAATGAGAGAAGAGATGAGAAGAAGAGAATTGAGAATACTTGAAACAAGACTAAGTATGTTAGTGATCAAGATATTTAGTGAAGAAAGAAGGTTCTAGAGAGAGAAAGAAAAGACTGAAAAATTTTCGTGCAAAGAGATATTTTTTCTAGCTTGAAATAGAAGCCACGATTTATACAGGAATCCAACGGATCTCGGGGGCGGTCCCTTATATACAAGGGGGCCGCCTGGCCTATAAAGGGGCCGCCAATTAGACTCCGCTCCTTTTTTTGTCTTTTTGTGTGGAATGTTGTATCTGGTGTAGAAGCTTCTGTTTTAGGGGAAAAATTTTAATTTCAAATTTTTAATTTTTAATAAAACTTTTTATTTTAATTAGAAAATATTTTTGTAAATGTATTTTTTAAGAAAATACTTTTGTAGAATTAAAAGTGAGGATTAAGAGAAAACTATTTTCTTGATCACTAATCATGCTTAATTATTTTTTGAGTTTTCATAACCTTAAGTGTCACTAATCGTAATAAATGAAAGTTTACATCTAATAATTTGTAGAACGTTTTATTTTATTGAAATGTTTACATTTTGTTATTATCAAAACGTTGAGAGGTCGAAAAATATAAATAACGTTTTTAGGCATTATTTGTATTAACAAAAAAAGTTGTCGTTACATAGCCCAACGTCTATTTTTCTTTTGCTCGCTAGTAAATTTTACTAGCCAACCAACTCTCGCATGGGAGGGTTTGTGTTATGACTTAGAGCATATACAATGGATCAAGTATTAGAAGACTTGATGCATTTAAGGCATAACACTTTAATGACTAAAGCTTTCAGATGAAACTTGAGGTTTGTCACTGTAAAAAAGCTTTTCAAAAAGCTATTGGTTCAATACTAAAAAACCTTTTCAAAATGCTTTTTTAAAATAGGGAAAAGCTTTTGCCAACTTAACTCGTTAGAAGCTATTCGGCCACCACTTTAAATCACCTCAAACAGCGGCGACGTGAGCCCTTACCCTTCACTCTTAACGAAATGTTTTGCGAAGACTAGCAGTACATAACCGGTAAGCAGTAAGCAGCAAGCAATAAGCAGTAAGCAGCAAGCAGTAAGCAGTAGCAATAGCAGTAGCAGTAGCAGTAGCAGTAAGCAGTAGCAGTAGCAGTTAGCGGTAAGCAGTAGCAGTAGTTGTTTGTTTAAAAACATGTTTGGTAACGTAGTTGTAACTATAATAATAAACTGTAAAACAAGCAAACGCTTACCGCTTGTCGCTTCTTCAGGAAGCATTTAAGATTGAAGCAGTTAGAAATGCTTTAAACGCTTGTTGAGGTGTTGCCAAATAAATAAATGCTTATGGCTTGTCGCTCCTAAATGCTCCATAATGCTCCAAAACGCTTGTTAACAAACCGCCTTAATCTCTTTAAATATTTTCAGAAAATGTTGTTTTCTTTTCCCGCAAAAAGTGAATAAGTGGTTGGTTCTCGCTAAGCTTAGATCGGCTTATGCTATGTTATATAAGACGCTATATGGCTTTATAAATCATGACTCATCAACTCTTGTTAAGTGTTTGGTTTAGCTTATATAATTAATAAGGTGAAATGACAAAAAATATATAAAAATAAAATGGGTGTAATAACTAAATGAGGGTATAAAAGTCTTTTTATATAATATTCTTATATAAGCTCACCCCTCCTTATATAAGTCAAAAAGTTTTGGCTTACCAAAACACCCTAATCATAACTCACTAACTCCAGTCAATAAGCTAACCACACATTAGTTTCGGCTTATATTAAAACATAATAAGCTAAAAAGCTCAATAAAGCCCATCATATAAGCTTAGCCAAACACCCCCTAAACTACCGTTTTCTTTAACAATTATTCTTCTATATACTAATAAGCATCACACTAAATGATAAAACAGGTTTATCCCTTTAGTGGGCTTTTTTTATCCGTTGGTTTGGTCCATTCAAAAAGCCCGATGTGTTTTAGTTTTTTTGTCCTTCCTTTATACCTATCTATACACCCAAGTTTAAAACAGCTACAATATTCTACGATTATGAATCAGAGTTGGCTAACCACTTTTCTATATACAAGAATATTCCTTTAGCTGAAAAATAAGTAAAACAGATTAGAGATACTTTTTTTCTTTTTCTTTACTTGGATTTTTGACTTGATATTGCGAGCCGACAAATCTCAAAGCGACTACTCTTTTGGATACTTCAAAGTCAACGCAAGTGAGCCTCCGTGACCATAAAAGAATTACTTTTCTTTCCGTTGAATTCGAACATTTAACCTTCGTTTTTTAAAATGTGTTTTAATTCTTACCGTTATGCACTTTTTGTATTCAATTAAAGGTGATTTGACACGTATTTGAAAGTTTTTGTTACATAATAAAAACTCTGTGGTATAAACTTTATTATTGTTCACTATTTATATAGTACAAATGCATAACTCTAACCCTAATGGACCCAACCCACAAGTCGGGATTGGGCCTAATCCATCTAATACTCCCCCGCAGTCCGAGCGGCGAAATCGCGAAAACTCGGACTGGAGTAGTAAACTACAAAAACAAAAACAAAACATTAACCTAATAAAAAACATTAACGTAATAAAAAAACGAACCGGCTCGTGACCAAAGCACGAACAACAATATTGTGTGAATTTGTGACCTTAGCACAAATCACCAACACAAATCACGATTGTGTGGATTTGTGACCTTAGCACAAATCACCAACACAGATTACGTGATAAACCAAAGTATCCCGGACCAGGATAAACTAAATTATCATACCAAAGAATAAACCAATGTATTCTCCACCTGAAAACAAAATAAAAAGAAACATTTTTTTTAATAAACTAAAAAAAGAAGACTTGAAAACAATAAAAGAAGGGAACAGGACATGAGATCTATTTTATGAAGGAGATATCTTGGACAGTGGGTAAGCGAATTATATTAGCATATTAGAAGCAAACGGAACCAAGCAGCCAAACACTTCGTACGACATTTAGTTTTTTTTTAAAAGAGAAGATAATGTTGGTGCTTGGTGGCTAGGGTTTGATGGGGTGACATAAAGGAGATAGCTCTACGTAGTCATCTAGGTCTGAGGATCAGACATGCTCTGATACTATGTTAGACAATGAAAACCCCGTAAATATAACTTTATTATCTATACCTGCATTAAAACAGGATAAAAAGAAGTACATGGCAAAATTCCAGACATAACACGTTGACTTTTTATAGAGGTGTCCACCTATCCGTAATTTTCTCTCTTCTACCTCACGTTTCAATATAACTACTCTTACTGCTTTAAATTCATCTTTCAAATCTGAAATTGATTTCAACAGTAGAAGATCGACTTCTTAATATGATAGTGACCCTAATTTAATTACAATTAATGTTCTTAAGAAGGTGTCGTTGAATCTTCAGAAGCGACTAAAGATTCGGTTGAGGTAAGTTTTAGGGTTTTAGTTTCTTAATTTTGTTTGGTTAATTGTTTTATCCTTTTCTTTAATACATGTATGTTGAGTCTTTAAAAAAAAGTGATTCTGATTAAACATATATAATTTTTTTTAATGTTTTATTCTTTAGATTCAATAAGTTTGCCATATGGTTTGTCTGTTCCAGCAAATTTTTTTAATCTATACATATCAAGTGTTTGGTGAAATGACTAATTGATATACATAAGTTTGGAATTTCTGAATTTTGTAGGAAATTATTCATATACTTTTAAAATTCTTTTGTTACCAATGCTTTTTATATAACATCTTTTACTTAGCTCAACTGATGAGATTTATTTATATTAAATCTTGCATTACATCACATACTTTTTGTGGAATTAAGAGATTACTATGTTACTTTGTTTTTCAGCTCATAATGTTTAAAATGCCGCCATCAAGATTAAAAGCTTTCACAAATCTGAGTGAGGTATTCTTGAGTGTAGAGCACTCAGAGTAAGAGTTTTTTGATGGTCTTGCAGTTTCCAAATGAAGGTATCTCTCTCATTGAGATTCAGATGCTTTTTACTTGAGTTCTTCATTTATTAAAAAATGGCTTTCAGCCACTATGAGCAGCACCGATCTCATGTTCTAGGCAAGT
>BQNB010075325.1:0-31506 GCA_026074375.1 Tanacetum coccineum
TAAGTCTGTTTTTGGTTATTTTAGCTCGTTTTTAAAGGTAAAAGGTATGTGTATTTAAGCACATACCAAGGATCCAACTCTTCATAAGGATATGTCAACTCTGGCTCATTCTCATCTTCTCTAATGTCAACTTCCATATCATCTTCTTCTTTTTGAGGTTCTTCTTCTTCCTCAAATTCTTCCTCTTTTGGGTCCCCGTCTTCATCCATTAAGACAGGCTCAGGAATAACAGGAACATTATCGTGTTGATTCGGCTCAACTACGGGTAAATCATCTACATGATCGGGAGGAATTACGTTCACCATGATAATCTAGAAATATCATATAATACTTATTTAATAGCGTTCCAATAAGAATACTATTATCCAAAATAACAGTTCTCATAAATGCGCAACAAATAAAAATTCACAATTTGTGACATTCTCGTTCACTATATATCTCAAATATACTCCAAACATATATAATAATTATTATTATATAATCACATAACATTATGTGCATACAACACATGCATAAATGTACCAATACGTAACAATTTATGCATACAACACATGCATAAATATACCAATACATAATAATTTATGCATACAACACATGCATAAATATACCAATACATAACAATTTATGCATACAACATATGTATAAATATACCTTCCCTTTTTATATGTAACCAATGGAAACGAGGAGTCTTGGCATGCGGGTAGAAGCGTTATAGTTTAGGTTTTTAAAAAAACTCGACCTAGTTCTCTATAACCTTAGGCTCTGATACCACTCTGTAACACCTCCAACTTTGGATTGCGCAGCGGAATTAATAATTTGATGTTATTAAATAGCATAATACACCAAGATAATAGAAAATAACCCAAATGAGATGTTTTACAAACATGTGTTCCATTATTAATCAGAGATAAGTGCGTTTAGGTCCCCACAGGAATAGTAACCATAACCATTACAACATTTGAAAGACAATTTTTTCAAATTAAAGACATTGTTTTAAAACACATTAAGAAATTGTTTTTGAAAGACAAGGAACACACGAGTAGTTTTTCACCAAATCATCACACGCACGACACCTCCACTCCATCGATGCCTTCATCCTTGGTTACATGGGATAAAACATGTTTAAAACGTTAACAAAATTGTTGAGTGAAATTCATAGAGTTTAAAATAATCCATAAGGAATAATCTTTGAACACATAATTAGTTCCCGGGAAAACATTGCAATGAATACAATGTATAACATCTCTTTTCTTTTACGCATTAAGCTCATGACACCTAACGTTAACAAACATATATCTTTTCTTATGCCAATATGCCCCAGAACAAGGTATTATTGTTATATACCTACTACTTCTAACTACAAAACATCTGTTTGAGGGGGTGTTCACAAGGAATCATACCTCGGACGGGGTTGTCAAACCCAATAAATCTATTTAATGCATTAGCGTTCACCTCGCAAGGCAATTAACAGTTCATGAAATAAGGGAATTCGACAATAGCTACTTATACAGAAACAATCTCATAATCAGGTCCATCATACCATAAGATCATATGTGTTCGATTTTATAAAACAAATATGTATCCCAATCGCAGGTTTATAAAGCAATCAAAAGATTTAAAATGCGAGGCTATGAACTACCTTAAGCAAAGATTCCAATTCAATCAAATCAACAGGCGCAAATTACTTCACGTCTCAATCGCGACCTATATAATACATATATAGCGGTACGTGACTAAAGGTAAAATAATTCATATATTGCATACTTGCATATATATATATATCATTATCAAGTATATACAATCATATACTACAATCTCCAAGTGCAACGCAAATCATTTTACTTTGACGCACTAACGATATCACATCGTTTTCCATAAAGTTTCTATTTTTAGAAACTTGCCGAAAGTAAGGTTAATATAATCCGAACTTCATATTTCGTTATCAATTACTAGCATTACGAACCATTGCTCATTACAAACAATATTATACCCATGTTTGACTTTTAAAAGTCAAACTTCGTAGTTGACTTTTACACCAAAAATTACCAAACTTGACTTGGCCGTAAAACGTTCGTTATTAAGAGTTACGTGATGATTCATCTCTAAATCATACTCTAAGGACTGCTCTTTCTAACTTTGTATCTATCTTTGGGTGATCCTCGGTTTGGTTGGTATCATGGTTTGATTCTAATAACACCTTATGACTTCAGAATCGTCGTGAAAAATTAAGATGTTGTTTTTTTTTTTTTTTTTTTGGGTATAGATCAAAACCATAAAACCTTTTCTTACTGTTTAGCACATTGAGTCGATTAGATCATATTTTAATTACATTTTCTCCCCTTATTTTAAATAATAAACACTTAGTTTTTGAAATACCTTGTGATTAAAATATGTCTTGAAAATTCTGTGGGAGAAAATATTATCAGCATGAATGGTTTGGAACATTTTGATAATGTTTTGAATACATAAGAATTGTCATTGTTGATGTATCCAAGAACATTAAAACTTTGTTTTTCGAAAAACTCCCCCTCAATAATAGGACCAATTGAAAAATTGTTGTATTTTGAAAACATCGTGAGGGTTGGAGTGTTGAACACACAATTTTGAAAGATTATGAATTGTCATCGAGAAATTCTTGAAAAATTGTGTTCAACTTTTTGAAAAACCAGATGTTAGAGGACTTCTCTTCTAACGGTAAGGGTAAGCGCACTGAAACGTACACTATCCTTTTTCTTGAGCTAAAAACATTGAATGTCTTGTAAGAACAGCTCAAGACCGAGAAATGTTAATTTTCTCGTTGGGAGGATAAGTTATAAACCTTCCTTTATTTGAAGTCCGGGTTATGTACTGACATTTGCACATAAGCCATCTAGAAAATTAGAAATGACATGTTTTGAAACTATTTGCAACTCTCGCTCGAACTTCATTTACACACCCGTGTCAATGTTAATCGACATTTCTAAGCACGTAAATGTTATCGATTCCAAGAGACATGTCGAGAAGATTCTTTTTGGAAATTTTCTATTTTTCAGATTTTGTATTTGTATATATATACCTGTTGTCCTCAGCATTGCTATGTGAAGGTGGAATAGTAATTCCAACTCTTGTCATGATGTAGCTGTCTTGTTTGCTTAAGGAACAACTTTTGGAACCAGCTTTGAACTTGACTGTTCATTGCTGTGGTCTTGAATTCCGAGTTCTGAACGGTTATGATCAGAAGTCATTTGATGAAGAACGAGGCCTGAACTGATGTGAACAGACGTCATTACCATGAAGACCGAGGCTTGATCTGCTGCGATCAAACATCTTGTGAACATTGAGGAACGGGGCCTGAAGTGTTATTTTCAGCAGACACCATTTGATGTAGCTCATCTTTTGTGAAACCATTATGGCACTGGTTTCTTAGATATCAAAAATTTTAGCAACCACACTCTGAGATTTTCCTGCTTTTCATTGTATAGTGCAGCTGCATTTAGGTCAATTCGTTGTTTCTTTTGACCATTGAATGACGTACCTGCACTTAAACCCAGAGTTTGTTTGCATGCATGAATATGAGGGATATCTACTATTGAACCATGCGCGGGTTCACTGTCAACCTTGCCCGTGCAAGAGTTGAGTAACTTTCCTGTGGGAATCCACCTAAGACGAACATTACTAAAGATTCTACCCGTTGGTTTCCACCTAAGACAAGATCTAGGATTCATTGTTTTCTCAGGGACAGTGGTAGTCTTTTTGTTTGAGAACCTATGTCCTGTGGGGATCTGTCTTTCTGGTTTCTTAGATGCACTTGACTTTTCTATGGGCATATATCTCTTTGTTGTCTTATGGGATTTTGCATCCTTATTCTGTGCAGAGGCACGAGGATTTAACCTTGAGAGGTATTCTAAGACGCATTCATCATGATTTGCACTGTAAAGGCACTTTTTGCATGTAGGACATTGCAAGTCATTGAACTTCAAGAAAGGCTTTTGTTTCCTATGTTCTCCTAAGTGAACATCTTTGTTTGAAACCCGACTACTCATTGATGCTTGCCAATTCCTAGGTTTTGGTTTGCAACCATTAGCAGTGTTGGGTAATCTAGCAGGATCAATCATACTAGGTTTTCCATTCACATCTTTGTCTTTCTGAAGTTGTGCACTTTTCTTAGCTTTCTCTAGGTAGTAGTTATGAACCATGTCATTTGAGCCTACAAATTCTTTAGGTGACTGAAATGACACATGCTTTGGGTTATTCCTAGAGGGGCCAGGTGCAATCACATTGGTGTTTCGAACTGCTTGTTTTCTAATCTGAGGCAAATTCTGTTGAGTGACTTGTTTAAACAAACCATCCGACACATTAGTTTTATTAACCGACTGTTTCGTTTGAAAACTTCTCATTTTAGGAGAATTTGAAAAAGGAGTCCGGTTTTCCTAAAAACTGATGGTTTTGGAAATCTTGAGCATATTGGTTGTCCGAACAACAGATGGTTTATCAAACGTGAGTTTCCACAGACTTTCCCTTAGCAGTTCGCGATGAGTTCTCAACCACTTATTGCTAGTTCTGTCCTTGCATTTGAGCTTTCAAATCTTGTATTTCATGATATTGTTCACGTTCTTTTTGAAATACATTTGATCCGTTTTCTTTGCAAACTGAGTTGTTTTTCATGTGTTCTTTACATTGTTGTAAAGCAAGTTCAAGAGAAATCGAGTGTTTTTCAAGTTTAGAAAAACTTTTTAACAAATTATTATGAACTTCTTTGTTAACAGATTCAGTTTGTTTCGAAAACTTTTGTGCAAGACATTCACATTCTTTGACTTTACGAAGATACAAGCATTGTAATTCAGCATAAGCATTTAAATCAGACAGGAGATGCGAAATATGAACAGTAACATCGTAAGTAGATCAAATATGTTTGAAAAATCAGCCTAATCAGATTCAAGTTCGTCAATCTCTTGTTCCAAGGGATTCAACGACTCACGAGTCTTCAATGCATTTCCGTTTTTAGTTATGAACAAACAATACTGTCATTTATAGGTTTTGATTGAAAAGAGGCAATCAATAATGAATTTATCAAAACTTTCCATATCATGAGTAGTTGGTATCAAAAGAACTCCTAGTAATGAGTAGACCAAGCTTGTTTCACAAATCGTTTTAAAATGATTAAAGTTGTTTTTCATTTCGTTGTAAGCTTGTCTACTTTTACTAATGGATTTCGATACGGGTAGAAAGGCAAACGTTTTAGTCAATGTTTGCTTTGTCCTAACAAATGTTTTTCTCCACACTTTGTCTTCCCTAACATTTCTTTATGCGCGTTCCCAACTGATCAAGATAGTTTTTGGATGGTGGATGGAAAATTTCATAAGAACTGTTTTGATATGTGGAATCATATGGTCTCACTTGTGTCTTTTATTCAATTTTGATCTACCTCTTTTCAGACACTTGTCTTCCCGAATGGGGAGTGAGAGTAAATCTGTTTCTAGATTAGAAGTATCATATGGGATCGTCACACAAACATGTTTTCTCAGATTGAGCTATCTTGGAGGTACTAGATTAGCAAAGTCGATCTAACCATTATAGTTTGCGCATTTTTGGGTGTCTAACATATAATGGTCTAATTTTGATTGATTGCTTTATAAAGAATGTCATTCAAAGACTTAATTTGTTGTTCCATTTCAATCATTTTGTCAATACTGTTCATTCCTTAACCTGTAAATCCGAAATGACCTTACTTTTCCCTCTTTGAGTTAGGACCTTACAAATTGTGACTTAGGTTTAAAAGACTCTTTTTGACTAACTCAATCATCTGTTTTCTGATTGACAACTAAAATTTCATAGGCTTTAGTTTTAAAACCTTCTTTATGTCAATGTTTTACGAGCTAATAGTCCTAGAGTTTCATTTAACTTTGTTTGAAGAATGTCATAATCAATCGTCCGGTCATTAAAGGCTTTGTACTTCTCAAACTCATTATGTTTGTTCTGAAGTGCAATCAGACAACTATCCCGACAACTAGTAGCCTCCCCCAGAGCCCTACCAGTCTCATCAAGGTTAGTTCTGCACTCCTTCAGTTCTTGAGTCAATGATGCGTTTGCTTTCTTTAATTGCTTTAAAATTGTTTTGTTTTCCTCAGTATCAAGAGTTAAATTTGCAATTAAATTAGCAAGCGCAGCACGCTCATCAACACATTCTGCAGCATTTTGGTCAACCTGATTATCATTATTACATATATTTGATGAATCAGGAGTGACATTGCTATCATCCTTCTCCAAAACATATGTGTCATTAATGGATTCAGGTTGCTCAGAATGTCGTCTTTCATTTGCAAACACATTATTTTCATCATGGTTTTGTACCTGTTCCAATGGCTGATCAGTAGAACTGGATTCTTCAGGTAAGACCTCCTGAATCTTTGCCATGAAACTGTAATGTGCTTCCAATTCCTGTTCATCAATCTCTTCATCCGTGTCCGCTAGCCAATCAGCTTGCTCAGCTTGCAGTGGAACACCTTGTTCAGCTTGTTTGCACATCATCATCTTTTCCTTGTGATACGAGTAGTCTTTAACACGCTTTGGCTTCCTGCATTCCTTTGCATAGTGGCCAAATCCCTTGCAGTTAAAGCACTGTATCCCATTCTGTTGCACTACCTGACTGCCTACTGTTTCCCTAGCCCCAGCAACTGTCATTGTCCTTTGATTCCCAAACTGCCCTGACTGATTATCGTTGTTATACCTTGGTGTGGTATCTTCAGTCTTGTTCCTGGAGTTTGAAGAAGTTCGAAGGTTGTTGTTGGTGTTTGTAAGCTTTTTGAAATACCTTCAAGGTGTGCAGCATAGGCTTTGGCAGAGCCGGAGGGGGGGGGATGGGGGGCCCTCTGAGCTTGTTCAGGATCACTGTCTTCTTCAGATACTGACTCAGATTGAGGTGTAACTGGTTTGGCGATCTCTTTGCCTTTGTGTCTGGTAGATGCACTAGGTCTCGTGGAAGATGATGTTGCATTTGTTCTTTGAGGTTTTGGTGCTTGATAGTAATTATCTGAATATGGTTGAGCAGCCGTAAGAAGTGCTAATGGATTTGCACTTTTGGCTATTCTCTCACACGGATATCATTAACTTCATTTGATACTCTGCTTCAGAATGTCAAAGAGTTGTGGTGATATGAGATGGTGTCCTAACTCTTTTGATTGATTTACAACCGTCACAAATCTGACCATTGATCCTGGTTGATAGTTGTTGAAGAATTAACATTCCCTTGCATGTTGTAACATGCAAGTTGTTCCGTGTCAACTCATCATCAGTTAGTAAAACCGGGAGTAATAAGACTCCATGGATACTCCATCCACGAGAAAGTAAACTTCTAAATTCCCAGAACAGATTAGGCTGAACTCTTTGAAACGTTCATGTGATTCACCCGGTTTGTAGTCTTTCAATGGCTGTCCACATCTCATTAGTAGTGTTTGCATGCATACAACAGTTGATAGATTACATCTCCAATAACCATTTAGAAAGGCAAGAAAATAGTTTCTTTTTTTCAGCTTTATATACAGTTGTTCTCTTCAGACATGTTTTGTACTGTCTCAGCTTCGGCATGTTCTGGTACTTGCTGGAGCAATTTACTGTTGCAGCAACAGCTTAATAACTACCTAGTTAGCTTGTATGGACCATCAAATATGCATTTCTTCAGATATTCACCATTTGCTTTAGTGTCCAATGTATCGTAAAAACGATGATAGCCCACTGAGACATATCTTCCTGGTCATACATCGTGGACGCTCGTTTGAACCACTTGCCCATGATATTAGTATGCATTTTGACTATCTGTCGAAGATGTGTTGACTGGAACAGTTACATGAGAATGAATGATTATGAATTATGAAAGGTGAAAAGTTGTTGGAAATCTTAAGTGGATATGATTGATTGATGTTGTTGTTGTTATGTATGCAATTCTCGTTCACAGGGATTTACCACGTCAAAGATTAAAACCGGAAAATGATTTAAACTGTATATTTACAAATCAATAGAAAACCTGAATGAATGATCATTGGTAGTTAATGGTTTGTTTGTTGTGAATGATTTGTGCAGTTTAAGTCCTTCTCGATGGTTTTGGTTTGTTTGGAATTCGGCGCAGTTGGATTATGAAAAAAAATTATTTTTACCCTATTACCAAAATCTAAATTTGGTGTAAAAATAAGCTAAAAATGCTATAGAAATTTTTTTATTTTACTTAATTTTTCCCGAAAAAAGTGTCGCTAAAAAGGTGTCGACCGAATTTTTTTTACGCTATTACCAAAATTTGAATTTGATGTAAAAATAAGTTAAAAAGGCTATATAAAAAATTACATATGACTCAACTTTTTCCGTAAAAAAATGTCGCTAAAAAGAGTGTCGTTTTGATTGAGACCAAACCGCTGGTTAACTTAGTAACTCGCCGGCCTATTAAAATAATCAAACCGCCGAGTAATTTGAACAAACCGCCTTGTGATTTTAGTGAGCAAACTTTGGCAAACCGCTGTCTTTTGTGGCAACTCGCCGTGTATTTAAAATAAACAAACCGCTGCCTAGTCTGACTAACTCGCTGCCTGTTCCTTTGAGCAACTCGCCGTTTGGTAACTCGCCGTTTAGCAACTCGCCGCCTAACTTTTTATAGTAACTCGCCTCCTGAATTAAAATAAGCAAACCGCTGCTAAACCTATTGACAACTCGCCGGCTATGTGAGCAACTCGCCTTTGACCAGCAACTCGCCTTTGACTTTTTCCTAAAAACGTGGATCTTGTCCCTTATCTTACCAAACCGTCATGAAATGAACACCAAGCTCGGATTTTGCATATTCATATCCAAACTGAGCTTATTTCCACGAATAATTTTACCCTGTAATAGGAACCAAACCTTATAAGCGTAAACTTACAACAACATGTATTTCCTTGTGGATCTTCATGAACGAAGCAACTCTCCACGAAGAACACCAACTAAATTCGAATCTTTGTAGCTTTGTTATCGATCTTGAGGCTTGTGTATCACTTGGAATGGTAACAATATACCTTCCTTAGCATTTATAGCATGAAAAACAACACGATTAACCAACCAAATGAGCTCAACAAATGATTTTGAGCCGTGGGGTTTTAGAACCAAAATAAGCCATGAAATTTGCTAATCAACCACAAGAATCAAACACAAATCCACCCTTGAAGCTCTGATGCCAATTGTAGGATCCCGTAATCACTTCATAACATATATCATACACGAATCAAGAACTAGAAATGAGAAAGAGAGGTGAGTTGTTTTAGAGAGAGAAAGAAGAGAGAGAGAGAGAGAGATGATGAAGTCTTGGGAAAGAAAAGATTTTAATTATTTTAACAACATAACAACTATTCTAAATAGAAAAAGAGTTATAACCACCGTCGCGTAATGACGCGCAGATATTTTAACTATTGACCCGGCTCGGGTTTATGCTTGGGGATTAAACCCGAAACATATACAATATTAGATTAACTATCGAGCCCCGGATTCCCGATAGTATACTATTACAAACATTAACTATTAAATTGACCGAGACTATCGTTACGCCTAATAACAGAAACTTCAAAAATGTTCGGCTCAATATTTTGAGGCTAAACAATTATCAGAAAATTAAATAACCGTCAAGTTGGCAATGGCCACAAGTTATTTAACTTTTATCTTAATTCCATCCCACCTTAGATCGAGCTAGCTTGACAACTGAGGTTACTCCCCTGGGGTTGTTCCTATGTCACAAGTATCATATGTATCGATATGTATATGTTGCGAGAAATCTAACAAACCGGTTTTTATAGCGGAACCACAAATTAAGAACAACTTCAACAAGGCCTTGGCAAAGGGTTATAATCCCTTAGTGCCGAGTGGTATTAACACACCAATGAGATATTTACACTCAAGCGTTTATTAAACGAGAGCAAGAAAATAAGATTTAAGGAAGCTAAACTCGATAATCAACTAAAGTATAAGGTCTGGTTAACAAGGCGGTTTTTTCGGTTCGAGTGCCAGCAGTGGATTGAAGATGCTGAGTATCGTAAAGCGAAGTATTACTCCCTAAGATGGAACAAGTTATAATGTTTAAAGCATTCGTTAGAGGGTTAAATGTGACTTGGACAATAATAAAAGGGTTTAATTGCAGTTAGTTTAAATGGAGTTTAGGATTGTACTTAGATTAGAAAAATAGTTGGCCGGCTTGCAAGCCAAACATGTAACCATCATATGGAATTCTTATTCCATAGGGATTGTACCCTCTCATCTCTATGAGAGGGGGGGGGGGGCTAGTTTGAACATTATTCCTTGCTCATTCGTTAATTAATATAATGTAACGTTCGGGGTCACGTGTGTTTTTTCTACGAGTTTTATACTTCGCGCTAACTTTCAAGGTTTGTTGGTTTATTTTCCAACAAGTGGTATCAGAACATTGGATCGTCTAGGAAGGAGATGTTATCCGTCAAAGAAATCCAACAAACCGGTTTCTGATCTGGTTTGTTGGAGTTCTTCCAACTTTGTGTGTGTTGGAGCAGCTGCCATTGGAATCGTCCAGGAAGTAGATAAAATAGTGTGGATTTCTAATGGGTGGGTTCATGTCAACCGTTTTTCGGCTATTGTTTGGCTATCGTTGTGTTGATTACAAGGTTCAAGTGGTATCCGAGCCAAGGTGGTGTTGGTTTCTTGAAGCTAGGTCAACTTAAAGATGTACAATCCCAACAAGTATTTTATATGTCATGTGGTGTTTTTATTATGTCAATGGGTGCACCCTTATGGTCATTTCGTAATAAGCTCATTTTTGATTCTAAACCTCCTTCGCAGGCGTTGTTTTTTGATGATGTAGTTTCTATGTCTTTTCATTGGTGTAGGTATAGATGTAATGCGTCGTTTAGTTGGTACAATTGGATTAAAAACCCGAATCTTGTCACTGTGTAATTGCTAGCTTCTTGCTGGTTTTGTTTCAATAAAATTGCTGTTCAAAAAAAATCCCAACAAGTATTCTCTTCTCTTTTTGGTTCATCGGTTTCTACGCAACTGTAAGATATTTGACGCTACAGATTCGATAGCCATCGGATCTTTGTGAAATTCAAGCCGTAGGTCGAAGACACATAGATCTAGAATCTCACCGTAGGGATTTTCAATCGAAGGTTCGTAGAGAGAGATATATGAGGTCAAAGCTGCTGGTCCAGATTGTGCAGGTTCCATTAAAGGTAGATTTCAATCAAGGGTTTGAAGGCTTAAGATTGTCGAGATTTTTGCAAGAGTCTTGGGGATTATCAAGGTTGGTATTGCAAATGTTTAATTTGACAAGGTTCAAGCTTCAAAAGGGTTTGTATAAGGTTGGATCTTTATGCTTCATGGTGTTGTTTTTTAAATTTTAGAGTTGATCAAGTTTGAAAGGTAAAAAAGCTACAAGGTTTAGTTGATTATCAAGGATCTTGAACCGTTGAAGTTTAAAGGTATCCGTGATTTCTTGAATTCAAATCTTGGTGATTCTTGGAAGACAAGTAAGGTTTAGCTTTGTCTTGGGATTCAAGAAAAATGATTATTTAGAGTACAAGGTATATCAAGGTTGTAGACTTGAAGAGGAAATATTGAAGCTTTAGGGTTTTATGAAGGTTACTAGATCAATTATTATAAGAAAGCGGGTTTAGCACACGGCTTGCGAGACTTGTTGGTAAAGTTGGTTAAAAGACAAATTGACAAGGTTTGTAGCAAGGTTAAAAAAGAATGTCTAGTATGAATACTAGGTTAAACATCAAAAAACTCGATGGGAATAGTGTAGAAAAGCATCGAGGTTCAAAACAAGTTGGGTTAAAGAAACTTGGTCGTGATGTTAAAACAGGAGTCCATGGAGTACATGTTCAAAGTGTTTGGTTTGAGGTGGAACTGCATGGAGGTCAGAAAAATCAAGATAGTAACGATGATGTTGCAGTGACTCAAATAAAGTTGGAGATTAAACAACTTCAAGGAAAGACAAACACGCATGTACACCTTAGTTCAAAGATGGGGCATTATGGTAACCAGATTACCTGGTCAAGACTCAAGAAGGTGCAGAGGGTAATGCTGTTGGAAGGAAGAAAATGACGTCTAAAATCTAAACTCATGAATTTGCTAAAGTTTTTAGCAAATTTTCGAGTTTAGCATCCTTAGACTTTTTTTCTTGCTCTCGCTTGATAAAAGTTTGAGTGTAAATATTCCGTGTGTGTTGGTGCCACTCGACATTAAGGGGTCATAACTCTTTGTCAAAGTCTTGTTGAAGTTGTTCTTGATTTGTGATTCTGCTTTAAAAACCGTTTAGTTGGATTTCTTTTAACAATTGGTATAACAGCGGACTTGTTATAAAAAGTAATTTTTTTTGAACTTAAAAAGCAATATCATTAAATACACCACCATTATAGTTAATGTTTTAAAAACCGGGTCTTTAATCGACCCGGTCGAGTCATCGGGTCACCGGGTTACCGGTTCAACCGGTTAGACCGCCGGGTCAACCCGGTCTTCCAAAACAAAAAAATAAAAATATTTGCAAAGATTAGAAAAAAGTATGTATATAAATCATGAAATATTTCATATATTAAGCATAAAAACTATTTATTAACAAATATAACATGTAAAAATAAAATTACGTCGCAAATATATACAATAAACATGCTTTATTTAGAAAAAAACACAAAAAAACAAACCCCAACCCCCCTACCCCCAACTAAACCCCACCCCAGCCCCCGAAACCCCCCCTCCCACCCCCAAACCACAAAACACCCACCAAAAACAAACAAACTAAACCCCCCCCCCCTTCACCCCAAAAAAACCCATAAAAACCCAACCCCCCCGAACCCCCCCCCACCCCCCACCCCCCCCAACCCCCACCCAAAAAAAAAACTAAACCCCACCCCCCGCCCCCGCCAACGCCCACCAAACCCCGGCCGGGTCCGTGAACCAACCGGTCAATGACATCAAAAAACCCCGACGGTCTAAAAAAAACCAGGTTTCCTAAAAATATGACACCCCCGGTTTAACATTATGACACCTCGTTTTTTTTTGACCGAACTGGTTCAAAAAACAAACAAACAACAAACCGGTTGAACCCGGCCCCGGTCGAACACCGGGTTTACCAAAACACTGACTATACATGTATATAAAAGGCGAGCCCATGGCTTCGCTAAAGGAAGCCATCTCACAAAGCGCGAGGCTGACAACCCCCCTGGACCATCCACCCACGCAATTAAATCATACAAGCTTGAGCTTAAGGTCTTTGAACCTGAGATAGTGAAAAAACGTGACAACATATAAGGGCGCGATAAAAAAAACGTGATTCGTGAAAGAGCTTTTTTTTTATTTCTGAATTCAATTTCGAAGGATAAAAAAAAAAAAAAAAAAAAAAAAACAAAAAAACAACGTAAAATTTATATAGAAATGAAAAATATTACATGCAAAGATAGTTTATTGACTTTATTCTTTATGTATGACATGTTTTGTAAACTCAATATATTTGTAATATGATATAAATATATAAATATTTTTATATTTTGTGTCGCTTTAAGTCACGCCTTTAAAACATAATGACTCATCATGGCTCGTAAAGGCGTAAGACTTAACCATGTTGTCACGTCACAGCCACGCCTCACGCTATTTGAATATACCGTAAACAAGGGAAATAAATATAGGACCACTACAGTACACCTTGTATCCAACAAACACAAAGACACAAAGTCAGTCAACTGAAGTGACTGACCCTTGAGCACATCAGTCAACGATCAAAAAACCAACATCACAAGCAGCTGAGTAATGGAACAAGAATCTGAAACGATGATGAAGCTGTTTTCACATCCAATAAGCTCATGTTCTCGTCGTGTTCGTCTTGCTCTACACCTAAAAGGTTTCACTCAATATTGGATCATGCCTGATTCTTTAGCGACGTAGGAGCCATTAACTTGATTGGCTACAAGTCTTGAGTCTACATGTGCTTGCAGGTTCTTTATGCCTATTTGTTCTGCGATCTGGAGACCGGCTATTAACGCTTCATACTCAGCTTCATTGTTTGTGGCTTTAAACGTGAACCTCATGGCATATGTGAACTCAACCCCTTCTTGATTGGTTAGTATTAGTCCGGCTCCGAAACCATCTATACAAGAGGACCTCTGTAAAAGAGTTCCCAAGGTATCCGGTATGTCCTTCGTTCCTCAGTCATGAGCTCGCGGTCCCGGAGACTCTTCCTTCTGAGCCGATCCACAATAAAATCTGCTAATATTTGATCTTTTTGATTGCAGTCCTTGGCCTATATTGGATATCATATCCTTCTAGTTCAAACTTCCATTTTAGCATCCTTCCGAAGATTTCTGAACTTGACAGCAGTTGCTTTATTGGTTGATCCGTTATTACGACAATTGTGTGTGCTTAAAAATATCTTTTTAGCCGTTTGTTTGCGCTGAGCAAGGCTAACACCAGCTTTTTCCATGGAATATAAGTTGATCTCTGGCCTCGTAGAGCACAGCTTACAATGTATACTGTATTTACTTGTTTACCTTCCCCTGTCCACATCAAGACTGCACTATTGCTTCTTTGGCTGCGGCAATATACGATTAGCTCCTCCATTTCTTAGGTGCGAGTTAGCATGGGGAGTTCTGCGAATGAGTTCCTTCATTTGTTTGAAGGCTGCTACTCGGCCGTTCACTGAGTCCATTTGAAGTCACTCTTTTTTGTGCACTGTTTTTCAAGTTTTGCAGAAAGCGCAGTGATATTTCGCTGACTTTGACCAGAACCTGTTTTATACTTGCTAGTTTCTCTTCCCATTCCTAGCTTTGCACGTGTCCTTGAGGCATCGTCGGAGATTGGCAAGCTAAGGACCTTGCGTCGCTTATTTTTGGACATAACTTTGAGTCCGCATTTATTCACTTAATAGCCCAAGAACAGCCCTTCTTGCATTCCGAAGGGCATTTTTTTTTGAACTCACGTCATGTTTATTGCCGTAGAGTCTTTGACTGTTTCTGTATGTCGCGGATAATTTCTTCTCCGTACGGAGTTTATGACCAAGTAGTCGACATATACCTCCAGGTTGCGTCCGATCTGTCTTTGGAATGCCTTATCAACTAAACGCTGATAAGGTCGCCTCGCGGCATTTTTTCAGCAAACACATCCTTGAATAACTAAATATCCTGACATTGTGGTAAAATGTCGTTTCCTTCGTCCTTCTTTTGCCATTTTAATTTGTGTATCCTTTTATAGGCGTCCAGAAGCATTTGAAAGGATATCCACAGAGGGACTCTATTTTCCCAATCAATTTCTGCAACGGTAGCAATCCTTGGGAACTTGCATTGTTTAGATCTTTGAAATCCTCAAACTCATTCGTCAGGTTTCCTTCAGCTTCTTTGGACCATTACTGCTTAGATAGCCAACTGGGTAGTGAACTTCTTCTGCATCTCGGCATCCACCAGTTTTTTCACTTTCTTTTTTTGATGCTTTGTTTCTTTCCCGTGCTTGCCCTATTTTCTTATTGCCTGACAGTCGGCATCCATCGCGGATATTAAGCAATGTTCCGCACATGCTTCGGGGACGGCCCATCATAAACCCGCTGGTTTCCAGGCGAAAACTTCTAGTTTTGTCCAAGTAGAGTGCATATTCATTTTACGTCCCTTTTTTTTCCGTTAGGAAGACCCTATGGCTATTGTTTGTTCAGGGTATTCCGATGAATGGCCACTCTTATCTTTCTTCCAATATTTTGCCAGTTTCTCGGGGACTTCGGGGGGCCGTGTGCTAGGTCCGGAGATCATTGCACATTCCATTGGGATGATCCTGCTGCTTCGTAATGTTACAGTTCCTCCTTCAACTGGGAACTTTAACATTCCATGTGCCGTGGATGGTATGGCACGGATTTTCCTTATACCCGGCCTGCCTATTATTCCATTGTGTTGGGATGGTGACCTGACAACCATGAAGTTCATCCATGCGGAAGTGGAATGCTCTTCGTCACCTATTTTCACTAGCAAGGATATCTGGCCCAGCGGCCAAATGGTTTCCCCACTGAATCCGGTTAGGTATGTGGTAGGCGGAACCATCTGGCTTCTTATTTCAGGCCGGAGCCTGACGAAACAGTGTTCGTATAGGATCTCTGAGGATGCTCCTCCGTCCACGTACATTCGGTGCACGAAGTGCCCTCCTATCTCAGCCTCAATGATCATTGGTCCTTCCGTTCCGTCCTCGTCTCCCAGAGGTGGGAAAGATATTGTTGTCTCCGGAGAGAAACTCTGGGTAACCTTTTGCTTGGCTACTCTTTCCCATGGTTGGATCATCAGGATGGCTAGTGGTCTTTCCTTTCCGGCCGTTTCCCCCTTCTTGGGTGCCTTTGGCTTGTCGTTCTGTTTTAGTTCTTTGATGAATTGTGACAATTTACCTGCCTTGATCATTTCATCTATCTGCTTTCTCAACTGCATGCATTCATCCGTACTGTGACCCGTATCCGCATGGAATTCACAGTATTTGTTTGGATCCCTTTTTTCCGCAGGGGTTACCATTGGTGGTGGAGCCTTGAATTTTCCTTTTTCTAAAGCGAAAATTTCTTTTGGGGTCTTTGTAAGGAGTGAAAACCTGTCTGGCTTCCGGTCTGACCTGTGCTTGTTTTTGAAACCCTTTTTGAAACTCGGTTTGTTTCCCCCTTCTGGTTGCTTCCATGGCGTGGGTGCTTTCTTCCGGCCATGACTGAATGCGGCAACTTCGCCTTGTAGAAAAGACGTAGTTACTCTGTACATTTCGTCCATTGACCTTGGGATTTTTTCGTATAAACGCTTGATCAACTCAGGGTGGGTTATCCCATGCATGAATCCGGAGATCTTCATGCATTCCGGCGCTCCTTCCACGTTCAGGACTTCTTCTTTGTATCTCTCCATGAAATCCTCCGTGGACTCTCCGTCCCTTTGCTTGATGTGATGTATCTCCACTGGATCCTTAATGTGTTTTGTTTGCTGGCAATAATTTTCCCTAAATGCTGCCCTCAGATCTTCATAGCTGTTAATGTATTCTTGAAGAAACATGTAATCTAATGATCAAACCAAGAACAAGAGTGAGATGTGGGTTGTGATGTTTAGAGAGAGAAAGTGATGGAATATATGATATTATTACTATGTGGAAATTATGGAAGAAAATGAAAAAACAACCAACCCCTCTCCAAGGCTAGGAGAGGGCTTATATAGTTACTATAGGCCGGCTCATGGGCTATGATGGGCTTCCCATGGGCCTTGGGCCGGATTAGATTTTATTCTTCACTTAATACTATATACAAGCTAAGACCTATTACAACTTGGAAGTGACCGACACTTTTTGTGTTTCCAACAATCTCCCCCTAAGGGAGGTCACTCCATCATGTTAACCCGTGTGATCATACTCAGTATCATATTGACCCGTATGGTCATATTGAGTATCATGTTGACGCATGTTGTCATCTTTTTCGTGGGTTTACATTTTATGTGGGCCCATTAGATTCATCTAATTATCTCAACCACATATATAATAACAAAATATTATTTAAAACCCCCACTCATAATATAAAATAATAATTTTAGTAAAATATGTATTTTTTCTTTTACCTAATTAAATGCAAATCCATATCCTAATCCAAATTCAAATCCAAATTCAAATTCAAATCCTAAACCTATCTACAAGCCAAACGGGCCCCTAGTCTCAGTAAATGTACTTACATATATTTATGATGTGTTCCATGTACTTTAATGAGTCCCGAATAGGGATAAATGCTTTATGCATTCAGTAAGGCGCACAAAGTGTTTTATGCACTCAGCCAGTATAGTACTATAAGTACTCAATCAGTATGTGCTTATGCACATAATTAGTATAATGCTTATGTACTCGGCCAGTATAGTACTATAAGTACTCAGTCAGTATGTGCTTATGCACACAATCAGTATAGTGCTTATGCACTCAACCACTATAGTACTATAAGTATTCAGTCAGTATGTGCTTATGCACACAATCAGTATAGTGCTTATGCACTCAGCCAGTATAGTACTATAAGTACTCAGTCAGTATGTGCTTATGCACACAATCAGTATAGTGCTTATGCACTCAGCCAGTATAGTACTATAAGTACTCAGTCAGTATGTGCTTATGCACACAGTCAATATAGTGCTTATGCACTATACTATAAGTACTTGGTCAATATGTGCACTATACTATAAGTACTTAGCCAGTATAGTGCTTATGCACTCAGCCAATATAGTACTATAAGTACTTGGTCAATATGTGCTTATGCACTCAGCCAGTAGTGTGTTTTATGAACTTAGGCAATATCTTGCCATATACACTCAACATTATGTTTATGTACCCACTATTATGCTTTATGTACTCAGTATCGTACTCATGCACCCAGCTAGTATATATCATTATTATTTAGTTAGAAATCAGTTCAGAGATAGCCTGACAGAAATGTGCTATAAGCATTTAGCCAGAATAAATATTTACGATTCAGTTCACCTTCCGTTATCTCACTAAGTCTTATAGACTTACCGTTCTCAGTTTCATGTTTTGTAGGTATGCAAGATGAGACCACGTACGTACTAAATGGGGCATAATGGGTCAAAATAGTGTAGCTCGCGGGTTAGGTAACGAGCTTCTCATTTCCATCATTTGTTATCAGTTTGGAATGCCCCAAAGCAAGTCATTATCAATAACAAGTTTTTATAGTACAAGTCATGTACTATTCATAGTTACGATTTTTAAAGGGGCGTTTGGAATAAGCCCGTTACATGTAAAAGTGACGCTTCCGCTAATTTTAATAAAGTCCACAAATTCATAAATGTTATATGTTATAAATGAAATGAGTTTCAAGAGTTCATGTTTTAAATTTTTTTTGGGCGTTTCACAATTACACAGGCGTTCAAACTCCGTTTGGTAAGCAAAAACGGAGCCGTCTTGTTTGAGTTTAAACAGGGCTGCCTGTTGGTTCTCAAACGACGAGGGCCCGAATCGTAATTCCAAGTCGCGTGTAAAGTTTGCCCAGTCACCAAGGAGTCGGTTATTGTGCAATTATTTGAACCAACTCAAGGCTTCGCCTTTGAAGTAAAAGGACGTCATAGAAACACTTGTTCTGGTGGAATGCTATAATACGAGAAGTATTGGTCCGCTTGGAAAAGCCAATCCAAGGGGGACGTGCCGTTAAATGTGGGAAGTTGAATTTTTGGTGATGTATGGTTTGAGTTGTTTGGTAGCGAAGGTAACCTGTGATTGTCCTCGGTTGTGTGGTTGTTGATAGCAGTGACAACAAGGTTGGCTGTGGTAGTGGCCTGGTTAACAAAGTGGTTGTTCATGGTTTCGAGTTGGTTGGCGGATGAATTTGAAATGGCGAGTAACTTAGCCATTTGATCAACCAAGGAGGCCATGGATTCTTCTAATGACGGCGGGTCGCGTTTGGGAGGCATGATGTTGAGCAATGAAAGCACCAATGATGCAACTTTGTTTCAGCAGACCAAACTCCAAGAATGTGGGAGAGAGATGAGAACAATTGGGACAATTTTCTGGATATTTCATTCAAGTGACCAAAAGTACAAATAAATAAAAAAATGAAAGACGTGCAATTACAATTACATAACTACTGGTACCACTACTCTAGGAAATAAGAAACATGCATGCTTAAGCTAAAAATAAGGAACTGATGGACAACTCCAACTGTTAGCAACGATTCACTTGTTCTTTCAAAATACACTCGTCTTCTGACCGGGTTATTATTCGCGAAATTGAACCGGAGTTATCTAGTTTCATTTGGGTCTTCCGTAGAATACTTGAGCTCTGTGCTGCTATCAATGCGCCTATATCTTCAAATGCGCCGGGTTTTTTTATAATTTAATAAATTATGCGCATAGTTTGGGTCTCATTTTGAATTTTTGTGGAAAATGCGCCTCAAACATCCATCGTTGATTATTCAATCCAACAGAGCGCACAACATGTTCATTTTCGTAAATAATAAATGCGTTGTTCATTTTGATAAAATGGTATTTTGTTTATTTAAGAAATTTTCTAGTATTTTTAAATATCACTTAAAAGAAAAAGTAAATAAAAATAACTAAAAAAGATGAGGCATCCTATAACCATAAAAGAATTTCATATAAAATGTTTTATAAAATGATGTGTCATGCACTTGTGAATGCATGTAAGAGAGAAGCCAAAAGTAACTTTAAGAATGCCAATAAATTTATGACACATCATTTTGGCTGTGTTTGGTTGAAGGCTTTTAAGGGCTTATGGGGGATTGGGCTTTTAAAATAGGTCGGCTTATAAAACAAGTCTCGTTTGTCACGCGGACTTATGAAAGGGCTTTTAAAATAAACCGACTTATAAAATAAGCCTCATAATAAGGGCTAAAAACTTTAGCCCGACGCTTTTGAACCATAAATTACTTATATACCCACAAAAATATCTAACATATAATAAAAATTTATTTAATTACGTTATTTTTAGTAATTTTGCAATAATAAGCCCCGGCCCATTTGCCAAACAAGTTTAAAAAAAATACAAACTTCAATTTCGGCTTATAATATAAGCCCCAGCCCCAGCACAAACCTCAGCCCCAGCCCCAACCCATTTTGCCAAACATACCCTTTGTAAACATTTTGTATGAAATTTTTTGATGGTTCTAGCATTTCTCAAAAAAGAAAGGTGACTTTGTTGAATCTTGTCAGGAAACACATACAGTAAATTTTTTACTTTACTAAGGGTATGTTTGGTGAAATAGGCTGGGGCTGAGGTTGGGGCTTGTGTCGGAGTTGGGGCTGGGGTAGTGGCTTATATTATAAGCCGAAATTAAAATGTGTATTTTTTAAAACTTGTTTGGCAAATGGGCTGGGGCTGAGGCTTATTATTGCAAAATTATTAAAAAGGATATAATTAAAAAAATGTTTGGTATATGTTAGATATTTTTAAGGGTATATAAGTAATTTTTGGTTCATAAGCCCCGAGCTAAAGTTTTTAGCCCTTTTTATGGGGCTGGGGCTTATAGAGGCTTATGATCTTATAAACCCAAACGGGGCTTATTTTAAAAGCCCAAGCCTCAATAAGCCCTTATAAGCCTCTATCCAAACACACCCTTAAACGACTGTTTGATTTATTTAACCGAACCCAAATACTAGTAATACTTTCACCCCTATTTTCCCCAAACACCTCCACCAAACTTCAAAATTCAAAACTATCCCGCTCAAATGACGAGAAAACGAAGAGTCCCTGCCGTACTATGGAACCTCTTCCGAAACCGAGCGAAAACCCTCGCCGAAACCATTCTATCCCTAATTCCTCAACCGCTACCCTCCCCGACCCAATGCCGTTGCAAATCTAACCCCAATTGTCTTCGTTGCTGCTCCCAAGATGACCGTATGTCGATTTTAGTCCGTAAAGATGATTCGGCTGAGTATCGGAAGCTTGTTAATCAGTGTTTCGTTGTTGTGAGTGAGAATGCGCCTGCTGTTCCTTCGTTTGATCCGAATTCGCGGTGGTCGCAAACTGAGGTATCCATTACATTGACATTTGTAGAAATGTGTTAGTTTGTATTAACGCGATTTATCTATCTCAGGGAATCCTTTTGTTCCGTTGAATAAGGTTTAATTTTCTTTTCGTGGTCGAAGTCATTAATTGTGTACTTTTGAAATTTATCGGAAAGTGGCATACTTCAGTTTTATGCTTGTTTTAGGCTTCAACAGCATCCTTTCATAACTAGCATTTAGACTTAAAAAAGGTTTTGTGAGGGTGTTGGAGCCAAATGGTTAAGTAAGATTTGAGGACTTGACTCTCTATGAATCAACGAAAAGTTCATTTTCAATGGATTCTATAAGTTTTAACTAATTGATGGCTCTATTTACAGATTGTTAGGAACACAATCGAATTGAAGTCACATGAGAAAACAGCCACAAAGAATGTCATATGCACAGGTTATAATAAGGTGAGTTATGGTGTTCACTTCGAGCTCTTTAGATACAACCCTACACATAGCATGTATGCTGTAGTTCTGAACGGGGTAAAATGTAAACTAGTCCTAATGGCTTTATATATTTTGACAGATCAATCGTTCAAGCGTCGTTTTAGAAGCACTAACATCGGCTTCATGGAGTCTGCTATTACTGAGGGTATTCCATATCTGATTATCAAAATTAAAATCTTGCAAGAGCTGTCCACAACTTCCAAAACCGATGAAAAGTTTCAAAAGCTGTTCAGATGGAATTTAATCTTCGATGTATCTTATTTTGATGTCTTAAGTCTGTCAGTTTATCAGTACTGAATCATTATACCACATGCAGGTCGGAGACGCCCTCATGCTTTATTTACTGAGGTATTCTTCAATATTTATGCCTCTGAATCGAAGAAAACACCATCAGGTAGCAGGAATTCCCATTAATGACTTGTGCTGGGATTTTTTAAAGCATACATCCAAGTCCAAGAATCAGAAGTCTTCATTTGGTAAAATATATTATATTTTATATGTCGCTACTTACTAAACCCCTAGATGGTCATTTTTGACAGTTTTACCTTGGCTGAAATCTAATGAATTTGCTAGTTATAAGTGATTAAAAACCGGATTCGAAATAAAAATTAAATAAAAGTACAAAACTGATGCTCTTTATTTAATATGCAGAAACTGCAACAAAGAAGAGAAAGCATAATAAATCCACCAAACTTAAAGGACCTCAAAATCAGAATCGGGTAATGAAGCCAGATACAAATGGGACAGTGCCTTTGGTAGTATGGAAATTCTTTAAAAACCGAGCAAACACTCTGGCCAAAACCATACTATCGTTTATCCCTCCAGCTTCACCGGTGACGGTTAAATGCCGTTGCAAAGGTAGCAAGAATTGTCTTCGTTGTTGCTCTGACTGTGATCGTATGTCATTTTTACTCCGAGAAGATGATCCGTCTGACTATCGGAAGCTTCTCAGTCAGTGTTTTGTTGTCAGCTCCGACAATGCACCGTTACCTCCTCCGTTTGATCCACGTTCTCGTTGGTCTCAGTTTGAGGTATCTCACACATTGAAAAACACACATGATTCATGCGCATATGCGGAAATGTATTGGATTCTTTTGATGATTAGGTTTTGATACAAAGTTTAGTTGTCACACTTAGTAATTCCCCCGCGCTGCGCTTTCCAGACGTTTTCGCCCCACGTTCTAGATGGTAAGAGAGTTGTACTAGCACCCCTTTAGTCTTTTAGCATTTATTAGTGTCCTCAATCTGAAATATTGCCTTTGCCCGTTTTAGGTATAGATCTGTAGGATTACTTTATGAACACACTGCACCTTTAGGACATAGAATTATATTTATCACAGGCCATAATTCTCCTGCATCGATTTTTGCTTCTATCCTATGCCGTTTATCTCATATGCTTGCTTATTACCTTATTTTTTTTTTTTTTTTTCTCTTCTATATGCGATTATTGTATTATATGCTATGCTTTCATTTGGTGTATGCTTATATGTCAATGTTTTTTCTTGGTATATGTCGTTTGCCTTGTATACTTGCTATGTGTTGTATGCTTGCGATGTGTTATGTGCTTACATAGTTTCTCTATTTAGGCAATTTTTTACATAATCACACATTCACATATATTTGAGCGCATTCTTTATCATCATGCACTTACTTGCCGGAGGTTTCCATGGAAGCGGTCTCCCTACTCTCAGGTTTTCCCTAGGGTAGGGGTATGATCTGTCTACATTTCACCTCCCCCATACCTCGCTTAGACGGGATTGGGTATTGTTGTTGTTGTTGAAAGCTATATGAAATCTACATTTCGCATCCCCCATTTACTCTTTCGTGCAACTAATTAAAACTGCTTTGATGGCTATGAACAGATTGTTAGAGGGACAATTGAAATGACATTACTAGAGAATGCATATACAAAGAATGTCATATGCACAGGTTATAATAAGGTGAGTTACAGTGTTTGCATCAAGTTCTGAAAATATAAAAAACGTGTATGATTTATGTTAGCTTCTGAGGTGGGAAAAAACATATATATTGATGCCAACGTCCTTATAAATTATTATTTTTTGTTTGACAGCAAAATCAATCTAGCATCGTTTTTGAAGCTCTAACGTCGGCTTCATGGAGTTTGCTATTACAGAGGGTATTTATATCTGATTCTTTCACACAATTATTTAAAAATTATAAAACTTCCCGAAGTGAGGAAATGGTCCAAAAGCTGTTTCAGGTGGAATTGATGAATCGTGTTTTGATCTATGCCAATTTATTAGGGTTGAATCTTTATGCCCAATGCAGGTAGGAGATGGACTCATGTTTCATCTATTGAAGTATTTTTCAATTTTTATGCCTCTGAATAGAAAGACACACCATCAGGTAGCAGGTATCCCGGTTAATGACCTGTGTTGGGAATCCTTATCCGAATCCAAGAATCAGCAGCGTTCATTAGGTATAGTGCTTCATATGTGAAGTTCTTTCTGTCACCAATATAATCTTATAATCGTGTCTTTTTGCTATTTATCATTATTCTTGGTGCTTTGTTTATAAAAAACCATAACTATTCGTATATAGCAAATTGCATGAGGTTAAGACCTAAAAAATGAAATGAATAATACTAAGAGAATTATAGAAGAGAATTTTATAACGGATATAAAATTGATTTAACAGATGTGATGTTTTTTTACATATTTCGTGTACAGACACAGAAACAAAAAAGAGAAAGCGGTATGAAGCCATAACTATTCGTAAATAGCAAATTGCATGAGGCTAAGACCTAAAAAATGAAATGAATAATACTAAGAGATTTATAGAAGAGAATTTTATAACGGATATATAATTGAGTTAACAGATGTGATGTTTTTTTACATATTTCGTGTACAGACACAGAAACAAAAAAGAGAAAGCGGTATGAAGCCACCAATATCGATGGACCCCAAATGCAAACAGGGATAAAGAAGCGAAGTAAAAATGGGAACCCTGAATCATTTAGGCTGCTAGAAACTTCAGGTCAGAACAAACTCATAAAGATGAAAATAACGTTCTCTGTAAGCATTTATAAAAACAAAGTTTTTTAGTTTCAACACAATTTTCGTCCATGACTTAATTTATATTTTCCATGCCTATACGTTACAACATATGTCATGTTGCAAGTAGATTTCTGTTACGATTTTGATCAATATAAGTTATCTTCAAGTCTTTCATCTCTTCCTATGCAATTTGTTAATCATACAAATATACAATAATATATAGATCTTACAGATGGTCATACGTTCATGGTTCACAAGTTATTGGTATTTAATATTAATTTTTTTCAGGGGTTCAAGAGAGGTCCCATGAAGTTGGTCCCATCTCCATGAACATCGATACTCCAGAAAGTTGTATGAGCTCTCGTGTGTGTAATATTAAGGATTCTGCAACCAACCAACAAAATGAAGCTTTGGCTGTGGCTCGGTCTCGGAAGCGATTAAGACTATCTGCTTGGCGACGCAGTCGTAAACGTCTGAGGTTGTCGTCTCAAAACACGTGTTATGAAAACTGTTCCTTACCTGACGAGAAGGTAATTTATTTTCCCGTATTTATAACATTAATTATCTTAAGTTATTGCAATATAACATTAATTATCCGCAGATGATTTTGTCGTGTTCTTGCTGTTCAGTTTGGCAAACAATGCAGAAATCTCGCAAAAATGATCAGATTAGTAAACGACCCATGTTATATAAAATGGAACCCGCCTCATTAATTCTTCCAGGAAAACGTATCCTCTTCAGGTAGTTATATCATTTTCATAAAATATAAATCGTAAATGTTGATTTTGATGCCCTTAAGAACGTTAGACATAATAAATACTTTAAGACCAAATGTTTCGGGTGCAAAGGCTCTCTTTAAACAAATATTTGGGTTTAGTGATTCCCACGTATCTCTTCAGCCAACCCTATGCTCCCACAGCAGTGACATCAACGTCACTAAAACGACATGCCTGTAAGTTGATCAATGACATTCATCTACATATTCAGTCAGTTATGTAATGTTACTTGTGTATCCCATTGTATCTTTATTGAGTACTCTTGCAGATATAACTCTCTTCATAAGCTGTTCAAAATCCTTATACGAAAAGCAATTTATTGCCCACGTGCAAAGCTATTGAATAAACATATTACCATAAACAGCACTGAAAGTGATAGCTCCAGCTATGAGGTAGCCCTTTCTTAAAAAAAAATCAATTTGGCTATTAATATCTCATAATATTCATAATGCATATGAATTATAAATAGTCTAAATCCGTCAAATGTCATTGTGATGCAGCATACTCCTCTATTAGACCAACAAAATTTATGTTGCTCAAAAAGGCAGGTGGTGTCTTTTATATGGGCAGCTTGTAAGAGCATTGTTCCTCGAGAACTGCTAGGGTCTCCGTCTAATCAAAGGATCCTCAGGAAGAATATATCTAGGTTTATCAGGCTAAGAATATACGAGAAGTTTTCAGTACATCAATCTATGTTCAAACTGAAAATATCAAACTTCTCGTTTATATCCGATAACCATTCTCTCTGCAACTCGAGTACAAAACAGAATATTTCAACAAGATGGATTTACTGGCTGTTTACATGCCTTGTAGTGCCACTGCTACAGGCTAACTTCTATATAACTGATAGTGAGAATGGAAGACTAGAAGTCTTCTTTTATGAAAAATCACTTTGGGAGAAGCTGATGAAACAGTCTATTTCATCCTTAAAGGAACACTGCTATAGTTTGTTAGATGTGAATGGCGTTAAAAAGATCATAAATAAAAGGGAATTTGGTTTCTCAAGGGTTAGATTCCGTCCAAAAGAAAATGGGATAAGACCACTCGCTAATCTTAGATCATCATCGAAACTTTCAAGAAAAGATTCTAAGGATTTCAAGGCAGTAAATGTTGTTCTTCGAGACTTGCATGCTGCCTTAAAAGACTTGCAACTCAGAAAACCAGAAAAATTAGGGTCGTCAGTGTTCAGTTACAATGACGTGCACAGAAACTTTCGGAAGTTCTTATCTCGTGTCAAAAGTGGGTTGGACGCGTTACCTTGTGTATATATGGTTGTTGCTGATGTGCAGAAAGCTTATGATTCCATTGATCATGATAAATTGCTTCGTGTGATGAAAGATGTTATAACCGATGATCATCTGCTACACCAAACACACCAATTTGTTATGTCAAACGGATATATGCAAGTTTGTCAATACGTCAATCTGTCTAGGCAATTCCGATCTCATATTCACACTCGGTCATCTCATAGCGTTCTTGTTAATCAGGTATCACTGTCGTCATACACACAGACATCTCATAGATATACATGCCCGCATACACATATAGTCATATAGGAGAAAGCTCATTTAACAGCATGAAAAAATTGAGAACAAGGGAACAATATTGTTCCCCTTCAGATTACATAAATGAAGTGCTCCCATTGAATTTATTTACATGTGGATTATGTCACATGGATTTATTCACCTCTGAACAAATCCATGCTGACATGACACAACTTGCATGTGAATAGGTTCAATCTCATCAGCCCTTCATTTTTGTGATTTAAGGACTTAGATTTGTTACCTTGTTCTCAAGTTCTTTATCTTTCACAAAAGTCAAAAGAACCCAACCTAGTCATATAAGTATATATCATATACCTTCGTAATCTCTATTCTAATATTTCAGGGAAGGTGCACAAGAGCAATGAAAGATCGTCTGCATTTTAACCTCGAGCAGCATTTGAAATACAACGTGTTGCATATAGATAAAGGGTTTTATCTGCAAACTGTCGGTATAGCCCAAGGAAGTATTTTGTCTTCACTACTCTGCTCATTTTATTTAGGGCACATGGAAAGTACCAAACTTGTTCCTTTTCTCGATAAAGTTACCGAAACCGGCATAGATTCTATGCTACTCAGGTTTATTGATGATTTTATTTTCATCTCAACATCAAAAAAACAAGCTCATGCATTCTTCTCGAGGTTAGAAAGAGGATTTTTTGAATATAACTGCCACATGAACAAAGACAAATTTGCTCTAAGTTTTGATGTTGAGAAGATTAGCCCACAATCAAATAGGTTATATATTGATGAAAATGGTAATAATTTTCTTCGGTGGAGCGGTTTGTTTATCAACTGTGTAACTCTAGAAGTTCAAGCAGACTACACAAGGTTTGTTCTTTAACCTTAATTTTCTTTACATGTTATAGTCAACTTAAGCTATGTTTTTCTTAAGTAATTCTATGTTTTATTTAGGTACCTGGATGGGCATTTAAGTTCAACTCTTACAGTTTGCTGGGAAGGGAATCCAGTTCGTAAATTTAGAGAAAAACTGTGTGACTATATGCGACCCAAATGTCATCCCATTTTTTATGATTCAAATATCAATTCAGCAGCTGTTGTTAGATTAAATATCCATCAAGCGTTTCTGATATGCGCTATGAAGTTCCACTGCTATGTGTGCGATTTATCTGACATTTGCAGTTTAGACTCAGCAGCATATATGGGTATTATCTGCAACTCTTTGAGGTAACAAATAGTAACTTGAATAAGCTTAGCCGTCACACACTTTAGATGCTACATCAGCCTTTTTTTATAACGTAAAACCGTAAATGTATGATAAGTTTGTAGCTGAAGCTTGTGAACCCATTTGATCATAACTTTATCCCTTCATCCTATATAAATGTTCCCCATGATAAACTAAAACTCTTTCTGGAATCTTTTTAATCCAGAAATCATCTTTGCCCATTAGTTATAGTTACCAACGGTTAATAGAATTTCTTTTTGACTGAATAAAGATGGTGTATTCAAATAATTTGTTTTCTAATTTACCCTTTTATATCATACTGAGTTTGCTTCGTCATATAATTTTGCCTTTTACTGTGGTGTTTCTTGCTTTTCATTTTCTCAGGTTTATGTATATGCTTATGAAAAAACGCATGTATTCCCTTGATGTCGATACTGATTCAAGGCCAATTCTGAAAGTGAAAAAGAGAGAAGTGGAATGGCTTGGATTAACCGCTTACGTTCAAGTCCTGAAGCGAAAGCAATCAAGGTATACCGAGCTACTGTATTTGTTGGAGTCAAAGTTGAAGTTACTTGATGTAGTAAGGTTCTTACCTGGCTTGAAGTTTGCTGCTGATAAGTGTAACTCCTCGGTACTTTGGAAAATCAAGTATTGAGCCATTGAGAGCCTCTTTTGTGTTTTATTTGATTAACCATTTTGATGACTTTAGCTGAAAGTATCACTTCACTAGCTTATGTTTTCCCTTTTGCTCGACTAGAGAAAGGACATGGGAAAATAGGAAATTATGTACTTATTGTTGATGAGTGTCGATTTTTTGTACATGATTTGGGAACTCAACTCTGATTTACCAAGTGAAGGTAGTTTATGATTTTAAGAGCATCTCACATAAGGTGTTAGTTCAAAGGCTTATGCGGATGTGATAATGTATGAAGTGAATTTCATGAACCTAGAGTTGAAGTTCAAGTTTAACCTATATTGTTATATGCAGACCTGTTTTAGCAATACTAATTAAACATCTTGGGTGGTTAGGGTCTTAGGGACAGGGTTTGAAAAGAGTCACGCAGATACCTTGAATACGTTGCAGACGTATGAATCAAAGACTTGTTCTCCCCGTGTAGTGTTAAGTGTAATTATAACACGGATTCATCCATTGACCCGTTTACCTTTATAGGAACACTCAAAATATTGACAAACACCTGACACCACGACCATCTTACTTCCATGGCTTGTAAAACTTTATTTCCTACAAAATTCAATCAAATTTATGTCATATGTATAAGTTTTATTTGAAGCAAGATCAACTAAACCAGCTCAACTATATCTCAGCATTCAAGAAATTCTTTCAACAATAACAGATCAATAACTTGACTGTGAGGGTCAAAATTTAATGTGTCTTACAAGGTTTCATCAGACAAAAAAGTTCAATTGAACAATGACGAAATAAACCAATACATGAGTAACATGGCTCAAAACAAGCTTTAACCAACAGAAGCAAGAATAAGAATTTCACTAGCAAACCAAAAGATTTGTGTCCCAATGGTACCTCATGTTGTGTGTGAAGCTCTCTAACTAAATGGTTGTGGGTTAAGTCCTGCTTAGGACATGTGAAATAGTCTGTGCTTTAAATATCGTGAGATAGTTAAAATTGCCGTTCGAAAAAAAAAAGAATTTTACTAGCAAACATGGCTTACCGAGGTTGCACAACGTATCACTTGCAGGGCCGGCTTTGAGGGTGTGCGGGGTGGGCGACCGCACAGGGCCTCAAAGATTTTAGGGGCCTCAAAATTTGTCCACTTAACAATATGTTAAATATTTAGACAGCTAATTTGCATTATATCTTATAAACAATGACATTTTATATATAAAATTTCTCTTCGAAAAATCTCATTATGTAATTTCGCCCAGGGCCCTCAAAAAATTCAGTTGTTTAGAGACGGCCCTGATCACTTGTATTACACAACTCTATTCCGAGGTTGCACATCCGTTCAAGACGAAACTTGAACTTACACGTCTCAAGTTTTCAACCATATAATTGTGTGTTCGAATGACAATCGTAATACAGAGTTAAGATTAATATAGATCACCAATTTTTTAGAAATTCAATCTATTTAGGGGGTTTTTGGTTTATGGGTATGACAATGAAAGAATGGGGTTCATTACAAATAACATGTTTGGTTAATGGGTTTGATTTATGAAAAAGGGTATGAAACCCATTAAACTACACATAATCTAAACCCACCAAGGTGGGTTTACAAAACCCATACCCATTTCCAAACACATAGAGATTCTTTTGACAAACCAAACACCCCCTTATTCTTTCATAAAAAAAACCTACTTTCTATGTTAAAAAAAAAAATCTTGCAAATGGTAAATTGTTAAGCGACAAACAATAAACTATCGCGACGACAATTTTTTAATATTTGAATAGACATGCACTTCATATACTATCGATGAACATTTCTTAGGAATTTTATTTTAGTGTTGAAATTTGCAACTGAAAAAATCACATGTGATTTGCTCTTTTTAAAATCACATGTGATTTTTTATGTCGTAAATTTCAACACTAAAAAAAAACTTGAAAAAGTAGTTCGTCAAAAGTATATAAAAGTGCCCCTATATAGAATAATAATTTAATTCTCGTCACGGTAGTACAATTCATTTCGCGTAATACTTAGTTGTTTGCGAGATATATTTAAAAAAAGAACGAAAATAGGTTTTATTTAATGAAAAAAATGAATAATTCATTGAATTTTTCCAGAATTTGTGTTTTATATTATATTTTCAAGATCTTCTCTAAGTATGGTAAAACCGTAAAAAGATAAAAATGAATTTTTTTTATAAGTTTGTTTAGTAAATTAACCATTTGTTAAGAATAAAAATTACTCTTTCCATTTCAAATTAATTGTACACGTTTCTTTTTTAGAAAACAATGAAGTTTGATCAAGTTTAATATATTAATTTGGTTTAAAATAATTATTAAAATTTTTAAAGAAAACTTTTATTAGTTAGTTAATAGTAAAAATGTTATTCTTTTAAAAAAATAAAA